>JBBPBX010032332.1:0-18358 GCA_038048925.1 Garcialebias charrua | reverse complement strand
GAGTCAGGAGGACTCTTACAAGAGAGCAGGGGTGGCACCAGGGGGTGCTGGGGGTTGGGGGAGCACTAGGGGGCGCTAGAGCACCACCTGGAAAAGTCATAGCACCCCCTTAGCACCCCCCAAGAAAATATCAGATTATTTTCATTTTCATCTAAGTTAATATTCTTTAATATATGGTTGTGTTGCCCTTTTGTTTAAATACAGTAATAAGTTCATGTATTGAGTAAGTTACGTAAATGAGGTAATAAATAAGTTGATAGTTAATAATTAGTTTAAGTAATATTCGGGTTTGGATCCCATTCAGAGTGAGACATCCAATGTTGCATATAGTACGTGCAGTGTGTGTGGGAGTGAGTGCATACCGCAGAAAAATCTTTGACGTATTTTCTCGGTAGAACAGGTGCTTCGGATAATAAAATAAAAAAAAACATCTCATATGCTAAATGTGCCCTACACGACTCAAGAAATCAAGCCTTGTCTGAGGACTTCTTTTACTTTATTTGCTAGCTGTCTAGCTTCACATAATCACTGTTGTGAGGACAGCATAGTGGTTGTTATAGTGGGGCGGCCGTGGCGTAGTGGTAATGGCAGTCGTCCCCCGATCGGAAGGTTGGAGGTTCGAATCCCGGTTCCCCACACCACGTGTCGTTGTGTCCTTGGGCAAGACACTTAACCCCGAGTTGCTCCCGGTAGGACTGGAAAGCGCCTTGCATGGCAGTCTGCCGCTACCGGTGTATGATTGTGAGTATGAATGGGTGGATGGTTGGTATTGTAAAGCGCTTTGGGGGCCCTCATAGGGGGCTGGAAAGCGCTATATAAATAAGCTCCATTTACCATTTACCATTTGTTGTGATAATTTCCTCGCAAAACACAACTAATAATAAAAATTTAAAAAATCAATGATTATATTGAGTAAAAAAAAATCTGATCTCACAACAGGAAGTGAACCTCTGAACCGGAAGTGAAAATTCAAGTAAGTTTGGTAAACATTTTGAAAGTACACAAAATGCAAAAATTGACCGTTTTCTATTACCCAAATTGCCTATAATGGAATCAGGAAGGAGGATGTTTTGGAAGCAGACTGCAACCAACAAATAAACAATAATTTGGAAGAAGGATCACACCTACTGCCATCTTTCCACATACAGTACTGTATATGGAGAATGCTGCTAACACTAGCGCTGGACAGCTGGAGGATGGAGCCAGCACGTTCAGCTACCTTTGGACAGTTCCTAGTGAGTCCTCTTCATGGTCTATCCTGGTCTGATCCACCAGAGAACCCCAGAAAGACAGATGATGCTCTCATCACTGACCTGGTAAGGAGCAGAAACTGGTGACATGATGCCTCTGGTTATGCCATTTTTAGCTGCTGCAACTTGGTAAAGCATTTCCTTGCTTGCAGTGAAAATAAATGATTTTATCTGATCACATTAAATAGCTTATTTTAACCAAACAACCCAAGTAAACTATTTATTTTAACAGTCAAACTTTCTCTAAATTTTAGAAAAATTATTTGTGCTAAGATTAGATGAATTCATTGAAAAACAAAATATCTTGAGTGAGAGTCAATATGGATTCAGAAAACAAAACTCTACGTCAATGGCTATCATGGAATTTGTGGAACACATAACTACGGCTATTGACCAAAAGCAAAATTGTTTAAGTGTTTTTGTTGATTTAAAGAAAGCCTTCAATACTATCGATCATGATATTCTCATTGACAAATCGAGTAAATACGGTATCAGAGGACTAGCATTGCAGTGGGTATCCAGTTATTAGAAAAATAGAAAACAATTTGTGCAGATGTAACAAATCTATAGGCCGTTTGTCTAATCAAACACTTACGAGGTCAGTTTACTGACTTACCTATAGTTTGGATGCGCAGGTCTGAGCAGACTTTTATCTGCACAAACATGCCACCAATTCACGGGGTCTCAACTTTTTCAGAATAAATCAATAAATCTGTGATGTGATTAGCCAGAAATGTAATTTCACAAGAGACTTCAACTTATGTTGGTCTACCAGAAAATAGACCTTTTATTGAAACTATCACAAAAATTACATTAAACATTTGTATCGATATTAGCTCTGATTTAATAACTACGTTGACAAGAATTCAAATTAAAACAAACAGACAGTTAGGAACTTAAACTGTTGGTACATTTACTTGACAGATTAAAAGCTTATGAAAAATAAGAAATAGGAGGAAGAAATAAAGTGAAAGCTAAGTTAACCGAAGTTGATTATTTTGAGCAGACAGGGTGGCACTTTTTCCCCACACGAGCAGACTGCTGGGCTCCCGCACGTTCAAGCACACCACGACTCGTTACCTGTTGACGGTTCGTCTCTTGGAGATAAGAGTGGAGAAGTGTCTGGACACATGACGTGGATGAGTTTGTCCAACGGCCGTCCAGTTGGAACTTCAGCGTGTGTGGCTGATTCACGATACGAGGAAACTCGCCTCCCTCGGCAGGGAACAAAGGTCAAGCGCGCTGACTGACTTTCAAAATAAAACTTCTGAAAACAAATTCTTTCAGAAATGAGTGTTTTGAGGCACAGCAAGGCTTTGCCGTGACTCCAGCTGAGACGTGGGTCTATTTGACACACTGACCGGAGCGTCTCCAGCTTTCCCAGAGGAGAGAAGCAGGTTGTGACTTAGTTCTCCCCAAAAGCACTAAAGAAAAATGCAGGAAATGACCTTTATATGGGAGGCGGGGTCTTCCCCACCTCCTTAATGACTACTGGCTGGTTTTAACAAAATAAGAGATGGGTTTTCATCTCATAGGCAGAATGGTCTCTGAAGGACAACAGGAAAACTGTTTACATAAGCGGCCAGATGGCCTGCTTGTGAGCACAGAGAATATTATGGCTACCATTCACAGACAAAACAGAGAAGGAAGCTGAACAGCTAACGGTTTACCCTGAACTGTGTCTTAGAATCAGAGCCTGCTTGCTCTGCAGAAATAAAACCAGAAAGGTCAAACTCATGCAAGTAACAGATCATCATTAAAATGACAAAATATACTGTAGATCAATTCTGAATTAACACACATTAAAAAGAAAGTTCAATCTGATTAATTAGTGTCCATTAATTCATAATAATTGTAAAAATATAAGTGTCCACTCGTCTCCTTGAGGACTTCAAGAAGGTGTAGCACTGAGAGTTTCAGAGAGATGTGGAAAGGCCCACATCCCATACGGACATGAGGGTGCTATATCCCTACACAGATAAATGATGTAAGATCCGACCTCTGCAATATTACCTGTGGAGTCCCTCAGGGTTCTGTACTTGGCCCAAAACTGTTTATTCTATATGTAAATGACTTGGTAAAAGTGTCGGGACTCCTTAGGTGTATATTGTTTGCTGATGATACCACATTCTTTTGTTTTGGTAAAGATATTGAACAGTTATTTGAGTTGATGACGACAGAATTTGTTAAAATTCAAAATTGGTTTAAACTAAATAAATTATCGTTGAATTTAGATAAAACCCAGTATATGATATTCATTAAAAAAAAAAGAAAACTGTTAATGTTCCATTTATGATTGATAGTGCTGAAATTTGTCGTGTCAATGAAGTGAAGTTTTTGGGCGTTATTATTGATGATAAATTTACGTGGAAGAATCACATAAATTCTGTTAGGACAAAGATGGCTAAGTCCATTGCTGTATTATACAGAGTCAGGGACTTGTTGAATGACAGAGCCCTGTATATGTTGTATAATACAATTATTGTTCCACATTTGATTTACTGCATTGTTGTTTGGGGGAAAGCTTGTAAAACATTTACAGAGCCTATTTTTTTGCTACAAAAAAGAGCTGTTAGAATAATTACAGGAAAACATTGGCCCTCATGCACGAAAATGTTCGTATTTTTATCCTAAATTTCTCCTACTTTTGTTCGTACGAAGCGTTCGTACGAACATGCCACGTCAGATCCAACAAAGTCTTCTATCCACAGGAAAAGCGTGTAAACGGGCTGCTTAAAGTTGATGGATCCCACCTGTTCTACTCACCTGCGCGTGCTCGCGGGAAGGTAATTTACATAATTTCCACCCCTCAAAACACCATATAAGGCCACGCTTCCTGCCTTCAGACAGCAGGAAGTGTCCATTCATTCAAACTCGAAGTAAAAGGAGGAACTTCACGCGTTCGGAGATCTGCTCTCAGTGGCGCTGTGGCTACCCCCCCACCCCCCGCAAGTGTCGGATGGTCAAATACCTTTAATTTTAGTGTACTGTGTTACAGTTTCACTTATTCAGAAGAGCTGTGGCGCACCGCTACCCCCCCCCCCCGCAAGTGTCGGATGTGTTTTTCAACAGAAGCATTTTAAAATGTCTCGAAACTACAGTTAACATCATATTAATATTGTAGTGCATATGTTTTGTCTCCCGTGGGTCGTACAGTATCAGAAATCAAGAATAAATGGTTTGATCTGAAAATGGCTTCAAACAAACATCTCGCCGCAGCACGGACAGGAGGTGGTCAGGAGATGGTGGACAATAAATGCCACGCTGCAAGATGCGTGCCAACATGTTTTGCAGCACAAATGATGCGCGCACCTCCTGGTCAGTGCGCACCTCCTGGTCGGTGCGCACCTCCTGGTCAGTGCGCACCTCCTGGTCAGGGCGCACCTCCTGGTCGGTGCGCACCTCCTGGTCAGGGCGCAACTACATTCTGCAGGTTATATTTCGAATCAGATATAATAATCAATTGCTCCGATGGTGTTTGGCACAAGATCAGTCTTAATTCGTACTTGTTCTGCGGCGGTGTATGGGGATTTTATGTACCTGGGTGTTAATATGAGGAGCGGCTTTGATGACCAAGGGGAGCGCACGACTCACTGAAGCCTGCGCGACACACCAGACAAATTAAACTTAAAATTATAATTCTAATTCAAACAGAATAACCTATTGTCAAGAATAATTATGGTGCGTGATTTTTTTAAACCCAAAATATTTTCTAAATAACGAAATATGAAGTTATTAGTGAAGGAAATCCATCTGGATAACAGCGGACCGACTGCTCGTAAAATATACGACAGGTCCGGACCACTCGTAAATTTTGTTCGTATCTGAGAAAAATCCTAGGATACGAAAACATTGTTGAATGCCACAAATGATCCTAAATCACTCGTACGCACAGTTTAAGAACAAATCTGTGCGTACGAACGGTTTGTGCATGAGGGCCATTATTGTCACCCTTCTAACACCTTATTTGATCAATTGAAATTGTTGAAGTTCCAGGACTTGGTGGATTAGAATATTTTGTTAGTTATGTATAGAGCTCATAAAAATCAACTGCCTGTAAATATCCAAATGCATTTTGTTAAACAGCGAAGCTGTTATAATCTTAAGGGAATAGAAGTATTTATTAAACCACAATACAGAACCAGTTTAAAGGGTCGGTCAACCTCAATTCAAGGAATTGGCTTATGGAATGTCTTGGAGACTGAAGTCAAAAATGCAGCAACAATGATTACATTTAAGAAAATGATAAAAAGTGGACTATTGCAAAGATATAAATGAAATACTGTTGTGTATGTTGCTTTGTAGTTCGATTTTTTTTTGGCGAATTGTTTCTTGTTTTTTATTGGTTAAAGTTGATTGTTGTTTGATTTGATGGATTGTAAGAGGGGGCAGTTAAAATAAGATTTTTTCTTCTTACTGCCACCCTTCATTTTATTTATGTGTTGTATATTTATTTGATGTGAAATGTTGTATTATTTTTTTTTATATAAAATGAATGAATAAACTAAACTAAACTAAATTCATGCGTGTATAGAAACCAAAATAATTCCTGCTCAGAGTCAATTTTACCTTAGATAAGAGAATTAAACCTTGACTATTAATAATTATTATTGTTTGTTTATTATTGTTGTTGATTCTTAGTTTGAGGGTTTACCCCACCCCTCACACAGTGATTGCTGGACATGGGCACCGGCAACCCCAGTGACCCAAAATTGAAGAAGCAGGTGTAAAGGATTATGAGGAGGTCAATATTAATACTGGCCTCTTTACCTTAATTAATTTACTTATTCAGATTGAATAGTAATTTCACGGGTTCTTTCTTTTTCAGTTTACCCAATATTTCTGTGATCTTTATGATGGATAAATAAACAAAGCCATTAAGTGACAGAGACGTTAACTTAGTTTGATATGTCAATGACACTATCATTTATTTAAAATGAATCAACTAAATTAACACCATTACACTTGATTGACATGATTTCACTTTCTTTCAATTTAACACGTCAGCACATTTAAATTGTAACAACAGACTTCAATACAGGATGTTAAACATATTTAGTCTGAGGGCTCTTTAACTTAAAAAATAGTTTCCAGCTTAGAAATGGAGATAAGGAAAGATTTAAGAGGAATTGGGAGGTTAAGAGAGGAAGTTTATCTTGCATTTATGAAACCAGATGACACTCTTCCATACGCGTCCAGCTAAGATATCATCACACCTCCAGTAAGCAAACAGCTGCTCCTTTACCTTAAGACGTCCGCCTTGGTTCTGGTAAAGAGCTGTGATCAGCCTTGGACTGACGAGTCGTCGGTCCCGCAAGTCCAAGCTGGACTCCACACGTGTTTACCTTGTCGGTGTCGGTGATACTTGCTTTCGTCGGCAGAAGCCGTGGCAGTCGTGGTTTTTTGGCTCAAGATAAACTTATTCCAGGAAGGAATAACAAAGTTTTGAGCTTACGCTCATTCGAAGTGGACTCATAACAGCAGGTTATCAGTCCTTAGCTGAATGACTGTCCTTGGCGGGTGACAGGCATTCATTCAGCCCTTTGGGACGTCTTCATGTCTTGAAGTTCCCAGCAAACTCATCCGTTCCAGCAACAGCTTAGAACTTAAGGAAGGATCCGAGATGAGAGAAACTTGTCTCTTTTTCATTGGTCCACTTGTTATCACTATTCAAGGTGAAATTCAGCGCAGAGAAGGAAATTGTTTAGGAAAAGTATCTGAGTGAGAGACTTTCAGACGCTAGATGAGAGTTTTAGCTGAAACTCGACAAAAACAATTTCTGTATAAGTCAGTTTGACATTTTAGCTGAACTTTGCCACCTTTTCATTTGCAGAAATGACACAATGATGTTTCACATTTAAAGAATAACAGCATATAACATATATCATGAAAATGACAAAAGTTATTCTTTTGATTACATTAGAATAAAATCAAAGATAGAAATAGTCTCTTTTGGTGACTATGTTCTTCAGATTACAACTAATGGAATAATTTGTGGTAAATGTCTTGCTTTACTGAGAGGTCAGTAAAGGTCATCTCTGGAACAGTTCAAAAATACACAGGTGTATCAAAGTGGACACGGTCATGCCCACTACATCTCCCCCCTTTTGGAAGTCATCGCCAGTCCTTGGGGATGAGGTCCAACACGAAAGGAAACCTTGAACTGTCTCTGATCTTGAAGTAATCCAGCAAGTGGAAAAGAAAAATCAAAAATTATAATCCCATAAAGTTTTTGGAAATTCCATACTGTTCGTAGGTAATCCCATTGCGAAAAGCTTTTAATCCCTTGGAAAACTGAGTCTGTTAACTCTTGGAAAACAAAGTCTGTGATCCCTTGGAAAACAAAGTCTTATAATCCACAGCGGTAATTCCACAGCAGTAATTCCACAACGATTAGTTTTGTTGATTGATCAGCAACAATTGTTTTCATAATCAGCATGTAGAGGGGATCCCTCGATTGACGCAGAGGAGGCGACCCTTGGATGAAGGTTGAAGACCAAGCGTTGGAGCTGCAGGTCCCCACATCGAAGGTTGTTGGCTGGTTGGTTTCCAGTCAGTGCCACTCTGGTTCTATGTGTCATGCAATTATGTGGTTTTTAGGTGGGCTTATGATTGGGATTTTACATTAGGCCCTACCTATATGCACCTGGTATGTAAGCTATCATGGTTTAGATCAGCTACAATTACCAATTAAGGGGTGGATCAATTCTGTAAAATTAGAAATAGGGATCTATACCTATAAAATTTTGGAGGGCTTCTGTAACGAAGGCCTCTAATTCCAAACTATTCCTCCATTCATTACTTAGTTTAGGTTAAACTAAAGAAAAAAAAATGAAATATAGTTTGATCTAAATGTCTGTTGTCTTTTAGACGCACGACGTAGGATTTGGTATTCCTAATAAATTTTGAAGTCTATGGCGAGACTCATCAAAATGAATAGACAATCTAGAATAGAAACGATCAAATCGGTTCAATTTAGAAATTGTGAGGTCAATGTAGTTTATGGTACCTTGAGTAGCTTTAAACTACATTGACTCTTCGACGATTGAGATTTAACAAAACAAACTGCATGTTGGCATAGTTAAATCCATATCATTCATTAACCAATGTTAATACAAAACCTTTTTG
Source organism: Garcialebias charrua (assembly GCA_038048925.1). Lineage (NCBI taxonomy): Eukaryota > Metazoa > Chordata > Actinopteri > Cyprinodontiformes > Rivulidae > Garcialebias > Garcialebias charrua. Next base: position 9,980 of record JBBPBX010032332.1, on the reverse strand, counting down.
GCTGGGAGTGTTCAGAACCAAACAATATCTCAACTAATGACAACAGTAATGACTAAACAACAAGGAAACAACGTTTCACTGCTTCGACACACTCTTGTCGTCAGATTCCAAAGTGCAACACACAAGAAAAACAGGTCTCAACTTTATGACCGAGGTCAAATTAAATCTCGTGGATTTAAACGGTTGTTAAGATTAGTTTTTGTTGTGGGTGTTAGGCTTAGCGTTTCTAAGTTCAAGTTGGACAATGCGACTTATAGGGTGGGAAAGTACGGTAGTTTAAACCTGATTAGTTTATTTACTAACTTGTGTTTGGACGACCTTATTATCCCATGAAGTCGGTGAGTTGTGAGATCTTTGTCTTTTGTGGAGTCATTGAACGCCTTGTAAGGTTTGATCTGATTTCGATGTACCCATTTAGCAATTGGCTCTTTGCGGCCTTTGCTGATTTTGATTTCGTAGACGACTGAGGACACTTTGTCTGTTATCAGATGAGGTCCAGTCCACCTGGGCATTAGTTTGCGGGCGAGAGTTCCGGTCTCGGACCCTCCTTTCCCGGTTGCTGGGGCGAACGTATAGTACCAGACTCTGTCTCCCACTTGGAGTTCATTATGAGAGGCCTTCTGGTCGTAGTACGCCTTACGTCCTTCAGCAGATTTTTCCAGGTTTTTCTGGGCGAAAGCAAAAGTGTTTCTGAGGTGTACATTCAAATCTTTCATGTATTGTTGTGTGGTGTAGGCTGTCGCCATGGCGGCGTCGCCTGGTTGGTACAACAGGTGTAGAGGGAGAGTCATTTGTCGACCGGTCATCATCTCGAAGGGAGAGATGCCAGTTGATGTGTGTGGAGTGGCTCTTATGGCCATGAGGACCAGAGGGAGTTTCACGTCCCAGTCCTTGTGGTTTGCAGCCACGTATTTCTTCAAAATACTCACCACAGTTCTGTTTGCTCTCTCTACTTGGCCTGAAGCCTGTGGGTGATAGCCGACATGAAAGTTCAAAGTCAAAGTCAACTTTATTGTCAGAACTGCAATATGTACAGGACATACACAGGACCGAAATTGCATTTCTCTCAGTCCCTCGGTGCAACAGTAACCATCTAAACACTAAACACTAAAACATTTAATACACATAAGCATAAAATAGTAAAAAAGTGTAACACTGTCCTGAGTTTTTTCATAATAGTATAAAAGTATGAAAATTAACACCAACACTGAAACACCAAACACCCCTAAAACACCAAACACCCAATGAACATAAGCATAAAATGAAATAATAAAAGTGTAATACTGTCCTGAGTTTTTGCATAGTAGTATAAAAAGTATATCTATAAAATAAACTGAAGGTTCTAGCATTGACATTTGCAAAGAGTGGCACAGCAGCATATAAGTTAATGTACACAGTATATGTATGAGGTAGTTGATGTTGGTATAGAGGCAAAGTGGCATATGCAGTGAGGCACATAAGGCACATTTGGCATCCTTAGATAAGGCTAGTCAGAGAATGCTGTATATGTATCTGCAGTAGTGTAGATAAAAGTAGTGTAAATGTAAACAGTAGTAATAAATGTAAAGCAGTAGTAATAAATGTAAACAGTATTAATAAATGTAAACAGTGAATGTAAACAGTAGTATGACTATAGGCAGTAATGTAATACAAACATTAGTGCAAATATGAGAAGTAGTGCAAACTGAATGAACACATGACCGAGAGTTTAGTGAATAACCCGTTTGATGACACAGAGTCCAGTGTTAAAAACTTTGTGTTGAGTGGTAATGTGTGAGAAAGTTTTTTGTGTTAAGGCAGTTCAAATGGGAGGGGAGGCAGAGCAGGCAGAGTGTTTAGCATTCTGACTGCCTGATGAACAGAGCTGTCTCTCAGTCTGCTGGTACGAGCCTGGAGACTCCTCAGTCTCCTCCCTGATGGCAGCAGTCTAAAGCGGCTGTGTAGTGGGTGTGTGGGATCACCTGCCATGCGGTGGGCTTTCCGAGTGAGGCGTTTGCTGTGTAAGTCCTGCAGTGAGGGCAAGGAGGTGCCGACGATCTTCTCAGCTGCTTTCACGATGCGCTGGAGGCTCTTGCGGCAGGATGCAGTGCATGCACCAAACCACACAGTGATGCAGCTGGTCAGGACACTTTCTATGGCACCTCTGTAGAAGGTGCACATGATGGAGGTTGAAGCTCCAGCCCTTTTCAGCTTGCGGAGAAAGTAGAGGCGCTGGTGAGCCTTCTTCGCCAGTGCTGCAGTGTTCCTGCTCCAGGACAGGTCCTTTGAGACGTGCACTCCCAGGAACTTGGTGCTGTCCACTCTCTCCACTGCGGTGCTGTTGATGGTCAGAGGGGCATGTTGTGCATCCCTCTTCCTGAAGTCCACGACAATCTCCTTTGTCTTCTCCACGTTGAGAGTGAGATTGTTGTGTCCGCACCACAAGGCCAAGCGGCTCACCTCGTTCCTGTAGTCCGTCTCATCGTTGTTGCTGATGAGACCTACCACTGTTGTGTCGTCCGCAAACTTGATGAAGTGGTTGGAGCTGTACGATGGTGTGCAGTCGTGTGTTAGCAGGGTGAATAGAAGGGGGCTCAGCACACATCCTTGTGGGGCCCCTGTGTTCAATGTGATGGTGCTAGATGTGTTACTCCCGATCCGTACTGTCTGTGGTCTCCCGGTCAGGAAGTCTAGCAGCCAGTTACACATTGAGGTGTTCAGCCCCAGACTGTCCAGTTTATGGATGAGCTGTTGGGGGATGATGGTGTTGAATGCCGAGCTGAAGTCGATGAACAGCATTCTAACATAAGAGTCCTTCGTGTCCAGATGTGTGAGAGCTGTGTGGAGGGCAGAGGAGATGGCATCGTCGGTTGAGCGATTAGGTCGGTATGCAAATTGGAAGGGATCCAGGGAGGCAGGGAGGACAGATGTGATGCTTTTCATGACTAGCCGTTCAAAGCACTTCATCAGGATGGGGGTGAGTGCTACTGGGCGATAGTCATTGAGGCATGCGGGCGTTGCCTTCTTTGGGACAGGGATGATGGTGGTGGCTTTGAAACAGGTGGGGACGATGGCCTGACTCAGCGAGATGTTAAAGATGTCCGTGAAGACCGCTGCGAGTTCCCCTGCACAGTCTTTCAGCACACGACCAGGTATGTTGTCAGGACCAGAGGCCTTCCGGGCGTTAATCTTGATGAATGAACGCCTTACGCTGTCTGAGGACAGCGCCAGCACCTGGCCATCAGGAGAGGGGGGGAATTTTTGTGCAGGTGTGCTGTTACTTGCCTCAAACCGAGCGAAGAACTCATTCAGTTCATTCAGCGTAGAGGTTGAGCTGTCACAGGTCTGGGGGGGGGGGGGTTTGTAGTCTGTGATGGTCTGTATTCCCTGCCACAGACTGCGTGTATCCTTGCTGTCCTTGAAACGGTGAGCTATTTTCCTGGAATACTGCTCCTTGGCCTCACTGATGCCCTGGGTCAGGTTCTTTCTGGCTGCCTTCAGGCATGAAAGTTGGCCTTGACGCCTAGCGTCTTCCACAGTTCTTTCATCACTTCACCTGTGAAGTGTGTACCTTGGTCTGAGTTCACCCGAAGGGGAAGTCCAAACCTTGAAAATATATGATTCATTAACAACATAGCAGTGGTTTGTGCTGTGTCGTTGGGAGCTGGTAGGCATTCTACCCATTTGGTAAATGCACAAGTTACCGTGAGAAAATATTTATTTCCTCTAGAGCTCTTAGTGAGTGGTCCAACCCAGTCGATCTGGAGGTCAGACCATGGGAATGCAATGCCTCTGCTTTGCAGTGGTGCTCTGTGAAGTGGTCTGGTTGGCTGAAACTGGCCACAGACCACGCACCCTTCAATGTAGTCCTTGACATCCTTTTTCATTCCAGGCCAATAGGCAATTTGTTTTAATGCCGTCAGCGTGGCTTTATCTCCTTTGTGTCCTGCGGACGGGAGATCATGGGCATGAACTAACATCACCCCCCTTTGGTCATGGGGAACCACGAACACAGGTGAGGACGTTGGTCCATGAGCGAAAGTTAAGATGCCCTTGATTAGTTTTAGCTGTTTGCGCAGCTGATAGAGGACCTTAAGGTCTGGATCGGAATCCAGGTCGTCTTTAGACGGACTATTTTTGTTCGGATCAGTCAGGTACAGTATCATGGAGTTGATAGCAGGATCCGACTTCTGTAGTTGGATGATGTCTGGGTCAGTCAGTGCGGGTCGTACAGAGACTGCGTTGTCAGCAGGTCTGGTTGCGGCCTGTGCACGTGTGACTGCCATAACCCTGACTGAAGGTTGTGTTGGCAGAGTCTCGATTAACCAGGAGGGGTCGAAGGACCATAGAGGACCTTCGTCGGCTCCTTCTTTGGCTAAGGAGTCTGCAATGTCATTGTAGTGCTTGTCATCGCCTGGGACTCTAGAATGCCCTGGAACTTTCTTCCAGTAGATCTGTAAGTCGTGTGATGTCACCAAGTGATCACACGCTATGAAAAGCTCTTTGTGTTTGACCACTTTCCTGTCGCTTGTTAGGAAACCATTCAGTTTCCACACAGCGAGGTGACAAGCGAAACTTAAACGAGCATAGTTAGAGTCAGTGCAGATGACTAGCGTCTTGATGGAGCGTTCTACTACCATCTGGAGAGCTATTAGGATTCCTGCAATCTCAGCGTACTGAGAAGTCTGAGAGCCTGGGGATTTTTCCTCAACCGGCGGCTGGGTGGCTGGTACATCTTGTGTACACTTCTGGCAGATTGCCAAGTCCGTCCCCAGATGAGACTTCTTGTTTTGACCATAACGTATGTCTAGGTTAAAACTTTGAAGCGCCATGAGCCACGTTGCAACACGTGAGTTTGTCACCACACCATCTCTGATGCGTTCACTGTTAAGAAAAGTCACTGGCTGGTGTTGTGTTTCCACAACTATTTTCTGTCCACCAATGTAGCTGGAGAAATGTTTAACTGCCCACACTGTGGTCAGTAGAGCTTTCTCACAGTCTGAGAATCTCAACTCGGGGCCTGCCATCGTTTTGCTGGCGTAGGCTACTACACGTTTGTCTCTGTCGTGTATTTGGTACAGACCTGCACTTATGCAATGAGCTGAGAAGCCCACTTCCAAGTAAAACTCTTTGTTGTAGTCTGGGTAGACTAAACATGGGGCTGACTTGATCCTGTTTATAAGAGCTTCCATTGCCTGTTGCTGTTTGTCAGTCCAGACAAATGGAACGTCTTTCTTTAGGAGTTCAGTCAGTGGCTTTGCAAGGTCTGCATAGTTTTCTATGAACTGGTTCGAGTAGTTACACACGCCAAGAAAACTTTGTAGTTCTTTGAGATTGGTGGGGACTTTGAGATTGTCAAGGCCTTGGGTGCGAGTCAACTGTGGTTGTACTCCGTCTGGACCTACGAGTAGGCCAACGTAGTCCACCTTGGTTCTGCACCACTGGCATTTAGACAGTGATATTTTAGCACCAGCAGTTGTCAGCTGATTCAGAACGTGGTCGATCTCAGCCAAATGTGAGTCCAGTGTTGGCTGCCTCAGAAGGACATCGTCCACGTAAATCAGTGTCCCACGCTCGTGGGCGTCTGGACATGCTTTGTTCAAGAAGATGTTGAACTCTGCAGGTGAGTTAGCGTAGCCAAAGGGACACCTGTTAAAGGTGTATTGTCGGCCACCAAAGGTGAAAGCTAGTTTGTATTGGTCCTCGGCGCGCACAGGGATGGTCCAAAAACCAGAGGCGACGTCGAGGGTCGAGAAGTACTTACCATTGGTGACCTTGGGCAGTTCCTGTTGGAGCTGGGTCATCGGCCACCGTGATAAGGGGACTTGTTTGTTTAGCTTTCTGTAATCAATTGTGAGTCTCCACTTACCATTTGGTTTTAACACTGGCCACAAAGGCGCAGAGTAAGTGCTGTTACAGTATCTGATGATACCATTCTTTAGAAGGTTATCAAGGATTTCCCTGATAGGTTGATGCGCTGCCAGAGGAATCTTGTACTGTCTGACAAATGTGGGTGGAGCTTCGGGCGGGGTTGGGATGCTCACTGAGTGGAGCGTGGTCAACCCACAATCCATCGAGTCAGTTGAGAATGATTTCTCATATTTTAGAAGAACTTTGCGAAGTTTGTCCCTTTCTTCATCAGTTTTCAGGGCGTCGGCTTGGGCGACCACCTGGTCAATCTGTGAAGCAACTGAGAGGGGTTCTTGTTCTTTGGGGAGCTCCAGTGAGTCCCCTTCAGTGTCGTAAAACCTGTCAACAGGTAGTGCACTGTAAGTTTGAGGGCATAGACTGTCTCCTTTGTTGAAACCGAACCTGCGGACAGTGTCCTGGTCGGACTCAGTGGGGGAGAAAAGAGCTATGGCCTGTGTTGGTTTCGTGAACAAGACTTGCCCCGTGTGTTGATTTGGGATCAAGTTTTCTGGGAGTCCTCCCAGAAATGGAATGCTTAGCTCAAAATCATGAAAATCAGTAGAGATCAACCATCCTAGCTGTGTGTTTTTTGGGATCAGTACCTCTTCTGTGCTTGTGTTGCACACAGCAACAGTCGTGGTTCTGCAGTCGAGGGTCACTTGGCATGTGGCCTCCATGGACAGTCCTAAGTTGAAAAACATAGGAGATGGTTGAAAGTATGCCTGTTTTGTGCTAATAGCTTGTCCTTTCATGATGTGACACATCACCGGCTTGTTCATAACCTGAGGTGGTACCGCAGTGTTATGGCTGTTAGCAATCTGGCAGACCTCTGGAATGGTCTGTCCAGCCTTAAGGTTCTCTGTGGTTAGCACAGGAGACTCCTTTGTGGCTGTGTCTAGTGACCACAGTACATTGTTGTTGATGTCCACTCGGACACCTAATCTTACCAAAATGTCGGAGCCTATGTAGGTTGCATGTGGTAAGTTCGGGACCACGAGGAATGGGTGATCCAGTTCTCGTTGGTTCCAGATTAGTTTCAGGTCAATGATCCCTTTTGCGGTCATTACCTGTTTATCGTTGGGGTCTAACGAAAAGCGGAAAGCCTTTTTGTTCATTTCTAGACCCAGCTGTTTTTTAACCAAGGTTCCATAGAAAGCTTGGCTGATCGCTGATTTCTCCGTCCAAGGAGACAGAACAGCATCATCGGTGTGGGATCCTTGGATCTCAACACCTTTGACTACCTGTGGTAGGTAGTGTTCAGTGAGTGCTGACTGTTTCAGCTCGCAGAGGAGGCTCTCTTGTTGGGCCTTTTCTGCCTCACCTGTTGCTGAAGGTTCACTTACCGGGATTGTGCTCTCGTTGGAGGATCCCCTTGTGCCTTCCGCGGTACCTGCTGTTAGACAGTCAGTGTCACCTTGTGTAGGCATATCGATCGGCAGTGGTTGGCTCACTCTGGTCCACATTGTTTGATCGCCATAATCTATAATCGCGTCAAAGCGGTTTATAAAGTCTTGGCCAACCAAAAATGGGAATGAGTCAACGGTGGACACGTGTACCGGGTGGTACAATGTCGTTTCACCAATCTGCATGTGAACCATGGCTATAGCTGTTAGGGTTGTACTCGTATCCGAGAGGCCCTGCAAGACTATAGCACATTCTTTGAGGGGTATTTCCCTGTCAACACCGTTAGCAGCTAGCCGTAGCTCTTCCAACAGTGTGGGTGACATAATGGTTATGTCTGCCCCACCATCCAAGAGGGCCTCTTTTGTGAGGACCCCTTCCAACGTGATGGACAGGTAAGCTTTCTTAGCGGGCCCCTTTCTGATAATGTTACACAGGAACCTATCAGGTTTTCTCCGACGTGGCCACCAGATGTAAGGGATTATGAGGAGGTCAATATTAATACTGACCGCTTTACCTTAATTAATTTACTTATTCAGATTGAATAGTAATTTCACGGATTCTTTTCTTTTTCAGTTTACCCAATATTTCTGTGATCTTTACGATGGATAAATAAACAAAGCCATTAAGTGACACAGACGTTAACTTAGTTGGTATGCCAGGCGACACTACCATTTATTTAAAATAAATCACTAAATTAACACCATTACACTTGATTGATATGATTTCACTTTCTTTCAATTTAATACGTCAGCACACTTAAATTCAACACAACAGACTTCAATACTGGATGTTAACATATTTAGTCTGTGGGCTCTTTAGCTTAAAATAGTTTCCAGCTTTAGCTTAAAATAGTTTCCAGCTTAGAATTGAGGGAAAGGAGAGGAGGAAAGATTTAAAGACCGTGTAAAGTGAATTTCAACATTTTCTTAAATAAACATTATAAATGTGATAATTGTAATCTTGTAAATGAGTAAAAAGTCTCAAAATAGTAGCTCAATTAATTTTGGAGTTATAGATGAAACTGTGTATGAAGACATGTTTGTTTCAGGATTTTTTAGGCGTGGTTTAAACGTGACCGCGTTTCGTCACGCGGTCCTCATTAGTATAGCACTACCCCCTGCTGCTCCAGCCATATAAATTGTTCTTCGCATGGGTGGAGCCGTTCACTCGCGAATCGCAGATAGCATCAGATAGCAATAGCATGGATATTTTGTTCATCGTTAGCTAGCTAATCAATTATGCCTCGTTCCTGCATCTTCCCTGGATGTCGCAATGGTCAGGGCACCCACATTGAGACGCAGGAGGGAGTCAGAACAAACCCAGGCTGCTGCTGGAGTGAGCTGCCACCTGCAGCTCCGCGCCGCGCGTGTGTTTGTGTGTGTGTGTGTGCGTTGAGCTCCTGCCACGCGCGCCGTGAAACGCAGTGACTCGCTGACACAGATGAGATAACTTAGTTATCAACGTGATTACTCTTTATTTTAATCACCAACACAGACCCCGCATGCGATGTGACCGGGTCGGACCGGGTGCAGCCGCTCATCTTCTAAAATAGCGCTTATTATTAAACACATAACAGCGGAGTTATGTGTCCTCAACTTTAAAAACAAAACCAGAGTTGTTAGTGCACTAAAAACAGCGTAACTCTTGGAAAAAGGAGCTACTGGCAGCCAGAACTTAGATAAAAACGGAGCAGGTGGATCTCTGCTGTCTGCCCTCTACACACAGCTCAGCTCAGCAGTACTGCGCTGAAACCACTCCCATGCACTGACACGCCCCCACAGTTTCAGACCAAGGGAAAATAATGTATTTTCATGATTTTTGACACTTAATTTTATAAGGAAAACAATGTTTTTAATCAGTCAGATTTATATGGGTGATTAATAACACATATTTATGCCATGTGACAAACTAAAAACACACATTTAATTTCACTTTACACGGTCTTTAACTGTGTTAATACATTATGGCAAAGACTGGTTCATCCCAAAGATCCAGTCCCCCGGCACAAACAGAGTAATATTGTGTATGCTGTTCAGTGTCAGGAGGGCTGTGATCAGTCTTATATTGGGGAAACTAAACAGCCACTGGCCAAAAGGATGGCCCAGCACAGAAGATCAACATCATCAGGTCAGGACTCTGTGGTCTACACTCATCTCCAGGCCAGCGGTCACTCTTTCAGGGATGAAGATGTTCACATCCTTGATAGAGAGGAATGGTTTGAGAGAGGAGTAAAGGAGGCCATCTTTGTGAAAAGAAACCGTCCATCATTAAACAGAGGTGGAGGCCTCCGGGTTCAACTGTCCCCCTTACAATGCTGTTATTGCTAGTATCACTCAGCCCTCTGTGAATAGCAAACAACCATCAGGGTGTTAACGATCCATCGTCAGGCTGATGGTCCTCCTTGATCATGTGAGCAGCTGGTTTCGGCTGTCATCAGCCAACTGGTTGATCCACTGTGGGAGGGTGCTATTTATAAGACTGAGCTGAACACAGCTTCTCAGACTGAGGAAGTCTTTCGGACGAAAGACGAAACGTTTCTACAGTTTTTTTTTTTTGCTTTGTTTTGTTTTGTTTTTTGAATGTCCAGAGGACCAGACTTAGCTTTTTTGGATTTTTCTACCTGGATTATTGAGCATGCATCAGGGTATTTATACACAGTTTGCTCTATAACTCCAAAATTAATTGAG
>JBBPBX010032331.1:15057-33952 GCA_038048925.1 Garcialebias charrua | reverse complement strand
AGTGTAGGAGGCGGTGAAGAGACGACACAGGAGACGGGATGTAGATCTTCACTTTTAATCAACTCCTACTAAACTGGCGGGAAACACCCAACACCGCCTTATATATCCAATACCACATCCGGTCCTCAGGACCTTTCACAATAAAACATCCTGTAATACCTTCGGTCCACTGGGTGTGAGTAGAGCCCCCTAGTGGTCCACCACACACGCCCCCCCAGAACACCCAGTAAGGTCCATCCCTAGTCCCGCATTTTAGGTTTGATCAAACGACCAGAACGGCTGAACCTGGGCCCTGCAGAACCAGTCTGATGAAGCGGAGGGCTACGAGGAGGGTCTGCAGAAGATTCGGGCTCCAATGGACGTTGAGAGTCTCTGGAAGAAGGACTGCAGTCCGTTAGCAATGTGGATGGAGGTCTGCCCCTGCGAGGAGCCTGGGCCGTAACAACCTGATCATCTGACACAACATGAGCTGGTTTAAGCCTATCGATACAGACAGTCTCAGTACGACCCCCTAAATCTAAAAGGAAGTGTTTCGGACCTGGTTGAAGAACCCGAAACGGTCCATCATACAAAGGCTGTAGTGGTGTCCTGTGTGCATTGTGTTTGACAAAAACAAATTTAGAGGACTCCAGACTCTTAGGTACAAATGACTGCGGTAAACAATGGTGTACCGGGCCGGGGACACGAACAGAGCCCTCCTGAGAGGAAAAATGGAGCAACGGTGGGGCGAATTGTGGTGAGGGTACCTCAGGTAAAAACTCACCAGGGACGCGCACAGGCTGACCGTAAACCAGTTCAGCCGGGGAAGAGCTCAGGTCCTCTTTGGTTGCGGTACGTAACCCCAACAAAACCCAGGGAAGACGGTCAATCCAGTTGTCACCGGTCAATGCAGCGCGAAGTGCGGCTTTCAATGACCTGTGAAACCGTTCACACAAACCATTAGCTTGGGGGTTGTAAGCGGTGGTCCTGTGAACGTTAGTCCCCAGACCCTTGGCCATGGTAGACCAAAGTTCAGAAACAAACTGCGGGCCCCTGTCCGATGTAATGTCTGAAGGGGGGCCAAAACGCGCCACCCAGGTAGACAAAAATGCCCGGGCCACCACTGCAGATGTCGTGGATGTCAGAGGAACCACCTCAGGCCACCTGGTGGTCCGGTCTATTATAGTCAGCAGATGAGTAAAACCTTGTGACGGAGGCAGAGGGCCTACCAGGTCTACGTGCACATGATCAAACCGCCGACCTGGGATGGAGAAGGGTTCTAAAGGTGCTTTGGTGTGTCTGTTAACCTTAGCACGCTGGCATGGGACACACGCTGCTGTCCACTCCTTAACCGCTTTACGCAGACCGGGCCAAACAAACTTTGCACTGACCAGTTTCACCGAGGCTCTAACACCTGGGTGAGAAAGGGAATGTAAGGAGTCAAAAACGCGGCGTCGCCATGAAACTGGAACCAGGGGGCGGGGCCTGCCAGTAGAAACATCACAGAGCAGGAGAGGACCGCCGTCATTCACCTGCCGTTCCTCCAACTCGAGGCCTGTGGGCCCGGACTGGAGCTCGAGTATTTCTGCGTCGCCACGTTGGTCCGCAGCCATAGCAGAAAAATCGATGCCAACGTATACGGGAGAGATCAGCACCCGAGAGAGACAGTCAGCTACCACGTTGGATTTTCCAGCCACATGCTGAATGTCTGTAGTAAATTCAGACACCGCTGCGAGGTGGCGTTGCTGGCGAGCAGACCAGGGGTCAGAAATTTTTGACATCGCAAACACCAAGGGTTTGTGGTCAACATATGCAGTGAACCGGCGGCCCTCCAGGAAAAACCTGAAATGGCGTGTGGCCAGGTAAAGCGCCAGCAACTCTCTGTCAAAAACACTGTATTTAAGCTTGTTGTCCCGCAGCGTACGGCTGAAAAATGCAAGCGGCTGCCAAACCCCGGAAACCTGCTGTTCTAACACAGCCCCCACCGCAACATCAGATGCGTCGGTTGTTAAAGCTATTTGTGCCGCTGGGGATGGATGGGCCAAAAGGGCAGCAGTGGCCAGTGCAGCTTTAGCATCACCAAATGCCTGTAGGCGTTCTGGTGTCCAGTCAACACTGTCGTTGGGCTTTTTCTTTTTCAGCGCTCCATAGAGCGGATGCAGCAGCTGTGCTGCCCTGGGGAGGAAACGGTTATAGAAGTTAACCATTCCCAAAAATTCTTGTAGCGCTTTAACAGACTGGGGCTGTGGGAAATCGGACACCGCCTGCACCTTGTTTGGTAAAGGCACAGCACCGCTTGCAGAAATGCGGTGGCCCAAAAAGTCAATGACTGGCAGTCCAAACTGGCATTTCGCTGTATTTACAATCAGGCCATGTGCTGCCAGGCGCTGAAAAACCTCACGGAGGTGGGACATGTGCTGCTCAGCCGAGCTGCTAGCCACCAGGACGTCATCCAGGTACACAAATACGAAAGACAGACCCCTTAGGACTGAATCCATCAACCGCTGAAATGTTTGTGCTGCACCTTTAAGACCAAAAGGCATGCGCAAAAACTCAAACAGGCCGAAAGGCGTGATAACAGCGGTCTTAGGGACATCCTCCACATGCACAGGAACCTGGTGGTACCCCCGTACTAAATCTACTTTAGAAAAAATGGAGGTCCCAGCCAGGTGCACTGAAAAATCCTGGATGTGGGGGATGGGATAACGATCGTTCTCTGTGATGTTATTAAGGCGGCGGAAATCCCCACATGGTCGCCATTTGCCGTCTGCCTTGGGCACCATGTGGAGGGGGGAGGCCCACGGACTGTTTGAGCGTTGCACGATGCCTAAACGCTCCATGTTAGCAAACTCTTCCTGTGCTATTGCTAGCTTAGTAGCATCGAGGCGGCGTGCACGTGCGAACACCGGGGGGCCCGTTGTGGGAATATAATGTTCAACCCCATGTTTTCAGAGTCAGAGTCAGAGTCAGAGAGTCTTTATTGTCATTTGCACCGCATGTGGTACATGAGATGAAAACGAGATTATGTACACGAGGTCCCAGTTACATCCAACAACAAATGAAAGAGAAAAACAGTAATAACATCGAGAACTAACTAAGAAAAACATCAACTAGTAATACACTAAGCCTAATATAGTGGGAATAAACAGCAGCACGAACATGAGTTTGTATGAGCAGATGGTCACAGATGAACACAGATGAACACAGCAACAAGAAAACAGATCAGCATCAGCATGATGTGATATTTTGCAGTGTTTATTTTAATTTTATTTTTATTTATTCATGAGTCTAACAGCCTCAGGGTAGAAGCTGTTCCTCAGTCTAGTGGTTCTACACTTGATGCTCCTCAACCTCCGTCCTGAGGGGAGTGGGGCAAAGAGTGAGTGTGCTGGATGAGTGAGGTCTTTCATGATACAGGTGGCTAGTGTTTTGTGTTTGTGTTTGCAAAATCAGGAACAATCAGCGAGGGGAACTCAGACAATAAACGCTGAAACACATTACCCGAAGCTAAAAAGTTAGCATGCATTAAAGGCCCAGCTCCTCGCGTCTCACAAGGCAGTGACGAAAAAGACACAGCGTCGATCAAACGTCTGTTAGCTAAATCAACAAGGAGCCCGTGAGCACAAAGAAAATCAGCCCCTAAAATAGGGACTGAGCTAGCAGCTACCACAAAGTTCCACTGGAAGTCCCGTTCATGGAAACGAACAGTCACCAACCTTTCGCCAAACGTCTTGATGGGATAGCCGTTAGCCGCGGTTAGCTGCGGCCCGCAGCCTTCTGCCAACCTGTCGGAGCCAGTCGGGGGAACGAGGCTCTTCTGCGAGCCAGAGTCCACCAGGAACCGCCTCCCCGACCTCGAGTCTTCGATGAAAAGCAGCCTTTCCTTGTCGCCAACGGCCGCGACTGCTAGCGGCCGCTGGCGTTCTCGTTTCCCTGCGGCTTGAAGCTGCACGGTGGGACGCATCGTCGTGCTTTGGCGCCAAAACGCTGGTGGTAGAAACAAAGGGCGGCTCCCGTCCGTCTGCGGGTAGCGACCCCTGCTACGACCGATGGCTCGTCCGGCGCTGAGGGCGTTGCTTGAAGCTGAGGTGCTGCTGGAGATCCGGGGACCGCCGCCTGGACCGCGAAAGTCCTCGCAGCCAGCAGGATGCGGTCGGCTTCGCGGGCCAGCGAGCGGTAATCCTTCTGCTGCAGAAACGAGGAGTTGGCCAGGGCGGTGCGCACTGGAGCCGGGAGCCGGCGGAGGAAGAGGTGGAGGAAGAGAAATTCACAGTCTGCTGATCCCCTCAAAGACAACATGCCTTCCATGAGCTCAAGAGCTGTGCCATCGCCCAAATCGGAGAGGGAAAAAAGTTTCTCAGCGCGCTCCGCGTCTGAGAGTGTGTAACGTTGCAGAAGGAGCTGCTTGAGGGCGTCGTATTTTCCTTGTGCAGGAGGGTCTTGGAGCAGGCTCATTACCCGCTGGGTGGACAATGGGTCCAGTGAAGCGACCACATGGTGGTATTTGGTGTTGTCTGCAGATATCCCGCGAAGAGCAAACTGTGATTCGATGTGGGCGAACCACGACTGAGGTGCGTGCAGCCAGAAGTCTGGGATTTTAACGGCCACCGCAAAAGCGAGTGGGGCCGCCGGTGGAGGTTCCACAACTGCGGACAGCTGATGAGAGCTGGCTTGACCTTCAGACGTCGTCATATTCAATTCACAAGGGTCACCAGTGTAGGAGGCGGTGAAGAGACGACACAGGAGACGGGATGTAGATCTTCACTTTTAATCAACTCCTACTAAACTGGCGGGAAACACCCAACACCGCCTTATATATCCAATACCACATCCGGTCCTCAGGACCTTTCACAATAAAACATCCTGTAATACCTTCGGTCCACTGGGTGTGAGTAGAGCCCCCTAGTGGTCCACCACATCCTCTCTTTTTAGTGGATGGGGAAGGAGATGTTTAGTTGAGAACCAGGCCTGAAAGTTTTCCCAGAATGTTTCAGTGTGTACACAGTAGAAGAAGAGATGGTCTGTTGTTTCAATATCGTTGTCACAAAAAGTACAGTTGTTAGCGTCGAAATTAAATCTTTGTCTTAATAGTTCTCTGGATGGAAAAATGTTATTGAGAATTTTAAAATGTATTTCTTTAGCTTTAGGACTTAAGGGGTATTTAAGGTAAGCAGTTCTCCACTTATTGACTTCAGAGTCAGAAAACAAACTCAGGATGGAGTTTCTGTTTGGACGTACAGGAATATAATGTCGTTTAGATGTCGACGCAACCTTTTGTTAGAATTACTTTTGTCCAAAAGGTTAACTCCATTTATTTGAAGTGTAGGTAAGTGGAGGTTAGCTGTTTCAGTGCTTATATTTTGAACCATACATTTGACTGCAGTAGGGATCGAGTTTATAACAGTGTTAAACTGAGAAAATGAGTAGTATATAGTGTGCAGAAATCTTCATAAGACAACCAGCTTCCATTGTCCTTTAGAAGATGTTTTATGGACCAAATGCCTTTTTCCATCCAGCGATCCAAATAGAGATTTATTTCTATGTACCGTAGTACATATTGTAATGACGCCAACACTGCAGACGGAGTCCAGCCAAACGGGGTTTATTTAGAAACAGGGAAGAGCTGCTATTACCGAGGCTGCAGCTCACGCCTCAAAAGAAAACGCGGTACACACGCGAGCGAACACACTGCTAGCTGCCTGCTAACAACAACACACTCTCGGACTCTTCTTCTTCGTCTCTCTTTTCCCGGTCCCTCCTCCCTGCTCCTACCCCTCCCCTACCCCCACGACCAGTCCAACACATGAGGGCGGGGGTCAACAGAATCACAACAGCTCAACAGAACACAGTACAACTCAACAAATACACAGAAACACTTGGACCCAAAGCAGAACCAACACAGGGTCGTTACACTACCCCCCCACTACTGAGTCCCTCGCCCACGAGGGGACAAACAAAGTCATCAAACCGTCTTGGAGCCCTCCTCGTCCGCTGCGGGCGAGCTCCCAGCGGCGCTACAGGCTCTGGGGCCGGGGCATCATTCGATGTCGGTGATAAGGCTTCTGGGGAGGTTGGCGGACGCACCAGAGACCCTGACCATTGGCCTTCTGGGGACTGAGGTGCAGACCTGCCTTGATAGGGGGCCAACCTGTCCCTGTGCAGAGCTACTCTTCTCCTGTTTTGGGGCATCTGCACTCTGTAGACCACCTCCCCCAGGCGCTCCAACACTCTGCAGGGACCCACCCACTGACTGTCCAGCTTCGGGCACCGTCCCTTCTTCCTACGAGGGTTGTACACCCAGACCAGCTCCCCTGGAGTGAAGTGTCGGCCCTTAGCCCTTACATCATAGTTCCGTTTCTGGCGCATGCCTGCTTGCTCCTGTTGCCTCCGGGCAAACGCATGGGCCGTCTCTAACCTGTCCTGAAGTTTCCGGGCATACTCGGGACCCGCTGGAACATCAGGTGCATCCGGCGGGCGCCCGAAGGACAGTTCGGCTGGTGTGCGCAGCTCCCTCCCCAACATGAGGAGCGATGGGGTGCATGCCGTGGAGTCCTGTACAGCTGAGCGGCATGCCATTAGCACCAGTGGCAGGTGCTCGTCCCAGTCCCGCTGATGCTCTGCTGTGAGGATGGCCAGCTGCTGTCCCAGGGTGCGGTGGAGCCTTTCCACTAGGCCGTCGCTCTGGGGATGTAATGGTGTCGTTCTTGTTTTGTGGATGCCAAGGCGGCTGCACATGACAGAAAACACCCGTGACTCAAAATTTCTCCCCTGGTCACTATGAATACTGTCTGGCACCCCAAACCTGCTAATCAGGCCCCCAACCAAAGCATCTGCCACAGTCTCTGCTTCCTGATCAGGGATGGCGTACGCCTCCGGCCATTTTGTAAAATAGTCTATAGCCGACAGGACATAACAGTTTCCCCTGTCTGAGCGTGGTAGGGGGCCCATGATGTCCACGGCCACTCGTTCCATCGGGGCTCCTACAACAAACTGTTGTAGGCGGGCGTGAGACTGACCTGTCGGCCCCTTCCGTGCCGTGCAGAGGTCACAGCAGCGGCAGAAATCCTCCACATCCCTCCTACACTGGCCCCAATAAAACCCCTGTCGGAGGCGACGGAGAGTTTTTGTGACACCAAAATGTCCAGACCCAGACGCTCCATGCACGCCCTGCAGGACTACGTCTTTCAGGCCTTTTGGGACTACAATCTGCCACCGCTCCTCACTTGTGGAAGGGTTCTTCCATGACCTCTGCAGTACTCCATCTTCCAGTCGCAGAGCCTCAAACTTGGACCACAACCCTTTAGTTGCCAGCGAGAGTCCAGCAACCTCCTCCCACGGCGGCTTCAGTTGCCTCTCCACCCACTGCAACACAGGTTGGATGTCAGGGTCTTGTTCCTGATGGTGCCTCCAGCTGTCTGTGCCAACCACCTGCAGCTCTCTGCAGATCGCCAAGTCACTCTGACCTGATCCTCGATGGTTCCGATGCAGCTGTTCCTCCTCCAACCTCTCCCTCCGGTCACAGTAACTGCACCCCTCTGCAGCGCAAGGCCGGCGGGAGAGGGCATCGGCATTGGCGTGCTTGGCTCCGGCCCGATGAATGACAGAGAAGTTGTAGGATTGCAGCTCCTCCAGCCACCGGGCCACCTGACCCTCAGGTTCTTTAAAAGACATCAGCCACTGGAGGGCCGAGTGATCAGTCCTGATCGTGAATGACAAGCCACACAGGTAGTACTTAAAATGGCGTAGAGAAAGCACCACCGCCAGCAGCTCCCGCCTTGTCACACAGTAGCGCCTCTCAGCTTTGTTAAAGGCCCTGCTGAAATACCCCACCACTCTCTCACCTTCCTTCCCCAGCTGGGACAGGACCCCCCCAACCCCCACGCCACTTGCATCCGTGTCGAGGATGAAGGGGAGGGAAGGGTCTGCAGGAGCGAGGACTGGGGACTCAGTCAGAGCTTGCCGCAGGCGGTCAAACGCTCCCTGGCACTGTTCAGTCCACACATAGTCTCTGTTCTTCTGGAGTAGTTGGAAAAGGGGGGCTGCTATACTTGCTAACCCCCGCACAAACCTCCTGTAATAAGAAGCCAGTCCCAGGAAGCTTTTAAGATCTCTCTGAGTCGTAGGCGTTGGCCACTCTGCCACCATCTTTACTTTGTCAAAGTCAAAGTCAACTTTATTGTCAGAACTGCAATATGTACAGGACATACACAGGATTGAAATTGCGTTTCTCTCAGTCCCTCGGTGCAACAGTAACCATCTAAACACTAAAACATTTAATAAACATAAGCATAAAATAGTAAAAGTGTAACACTGTCCTGAGTTTTTTCATAGTAGTATAAAAGTATGAAAATTTACACCAACACTGAAACACCAAACACCCCTAAAACACCAAACACCCAATGAACATAAGCATAAAATGAAATAATAAAAGTGTAATACTGTCCTGAGTTTTTTCATAGTAGTATAAAAAGTATAAAAAGTATATCTATAAAATAAACTGAAGGTTCTAGCATTGACATTTGCAAAGAGTGGCACAGCAGCATATGAGTTAATGTACACAGTATATGTATGAGGTAGTTGATGTTGGTATAGAGGCAAAGTGGCATATGCAGTAAGGCACATAAGGCACATTTGGCATCCTTAGATAAGGCTAGTCAGAGAATACTGTATATGTATCAGCAGTAGTGTAGATATAAAAGTAGTGTAAATGTAAACAGTAGTAATAAATGTAAAACAGTAGTAATAAATGTAAACCGTATTAATAAATGTAAACAGTGAATGTAAACAGTAGTATGACTATAGGCAGTAATGTAATACAAACATTAGTGCAAATATGAGAAGTAGTGCAAACTGAATGAGCACATGACCGAGAGTTTAGTGAATAACCCGTTTGATGACACAGGGTCCAGTGTTAAAAACTTTGTGTTGAGTGGTAATGTGTGAGAAAGTTTTTTGTGTTAAGGCAGTTCAAATGGGAGGGGAGGCAGAGCAGGCAGAGTGTTTAGCATTCTGACTGCCTGATGGACAGAGCTGTCTCTCAGTCTGCTGGTTCGAGCCTGGAGACTCCTCAGTCTCCTCCCTGATGGCAGCAGTCTAAAGCGGCTGTGTAGTGGGTGTGTGGGATCACCTGCCATGCAGTGGGCTTTCCGAGTGAGGCGTTTGCTGTGTAAGTCCTGCAGTGAGGGCAAGGAGGTGCCGACGATCTTCTCAGCTGCTCTCACGATGCGCTGGAGGCTCTTGCGGCATGATGCAGTACATGCACCAAACCACACCGTGATGCAGCTGGTCAGGACACTTTCTATGGCACCCCTGTAGAAGGTGCACATGATGGGGGTTGAAGCTCCAGCCCTTTTCAGCTTGCGGAGAAAGTAGAGGCGCTGGTGAGCCTTCTTGGCCAGTGCTGCAGTGTTCCTGCTCCAGGACAGGTCCTTCGAGACGTGCACTCCCAGGAACTTGGTGCTGTCCACTCTCTCCACTGCGGTGCTGTTGATGGTCAGAGGGGCATGTTGTGCATCCCTCTTCCTGAAGTCCACGACAATCTCCTTTGTCTTCTCCACGTTGAGAGTGAGATTGTTGTGTCCGCACCACAAGACCAAGCGGCTCACCTCGTTCCTGTAGTCCGTCTCATCGTTGTTGCTGATGAGACCTACCACTGTTGTGTCGTCCGCAAACTTGATGAAGTGGTTGGAGCTGTACGATGGTGTGCAGTCGTGTGTTAGCAGGGTGAATAGAAGGGGGCTTACAGTGTTTCCCCTAGTTAACTTGCCATGGCGGGGTGCTCATCTCATCCATGATTTTTGTTGACGGGGGACGGACACGTCTGAGTGCAGCTTGTAGGGGCAGGGGGCATTCAGCACGAGGGGAGAGGCAACGTGAGCGCTCCCTTTAGCTTTTTAGCTAGAGAGCCTGTATTTTGTGCTGCTAGCTTAGTGCTATGCCAGTGCTGGGTGGGTGGGTCAAGTTTGGTCTGGTAGGCGGGGTGCTCAGTTCTGTTGACGGGGTGGCGCACCCCGCTTGTATAATGGTAGGGGAAACACTGGCTTAGTACACATCCTTGTGGGGCCCCTGTGTTCAATGTGATGGTGCTAGATGTGTTACTCCCGATCTCGTACTGTCTGTGGTCTCCCGGTCAGGAAGTCTAGCAGCCAGTTACACATTGAGGTGTTCAGCCCCAGACTGTCCAGTTTATGGATGAGCTGTTGGGGGATGATGGTGTTGAATGCCGAGCTGAAGTCGATGAACAGCATTCTAACATAGGAGTCCTTCGTGTCCAGATGTGTGAGAGCTGTGTGGAGGGCAGAGGAGATGGCATCGTCGGTTGAGCGATTAGGTCGGTATGCAAATTGGAAGGGATCCAGGGAGTCAGGGAGGACAGATGTGATGCTTTTCATGACTAGCCGTTCAAAGCACTTCATCAGGATGGGGGTGAGTGCTACTGGGCGATAGTCATTGAGGCATGCGGGCGTTGCCTTCTTTGGGACAGGGATGATGGTGGTGGCTTTGAAACAGGTGGGGACGATGGCCTGGCTCAGTGAGATGTTAAAGATGTCCGTGAAGACCGCTGCGAGTTCCCCTGCACAGTCCTTCAGCACACGACCAGGTATGTTGTCAGGACCAGAGGCCTTCCGGGCGTTAATCTTGATAAATGATCGCCTTACGCTGTCTGAGGACAGCGCCAGCACCTGGCCATCAGGAGAGGGGGGGAGTTTATGTGCAGGTGTGCTGTTACTTGCCTCAAACCGAGCAAAGAACTCATTCAGTTCATTCAGCGTAGAGGTTGAGCTGTCACAGGTCTGGGGGGGTGGTTTGTAGTTTGTGATGGTCTGTATTCCCTGCCACAGACTGCGTGTATCCTTGCTGTCCTTGAAACGGTGAGCTATTTTCCTGGAATACTGCTTCTTGGCCTTTCTGATGCCCCAATCCAGGTTCTTTCTGGCTGCCCTCAGGCCCACCTGATCTCCCGCTTTGAAGGCAGCATTCCTGGCTCTCAGGAGTCTGTAAACCTCAGCTGTCAGCCATGGCTTCTGATTAGCCCGAACAGTGATGGTCTTGAGGTTAGTTACATCATCAATGCACTTGGTGATGTATGAACATACAGTGTCTGAGTACTCCTGGAGACATAAGTTGTTGTTTGTGGTAGCAGCTTCTTTGAACATACCCCAATCTGTGGTGTCAAAACAGTCCTGGAGTGCCTCTGAAGACCCCTCTGGCCACACTCGTATCTGCTTGCGGACTGGTTTTGTGACTTTCACCAGTGGCCTGTATGCTGGCTTTAGCATAACACAGATATGGTCAGAAGCACCAATGTGGGGGAGGGGGAGGGCTCTGTAGGCATTTTTCATGGTGGTGTAAACTTGGTCCAGTGTGTTGTTTCCTCTTGTTGCAAAGTTTATGTTTCTGTATGTTTTTGGAAATACACTCTTTAAATCTGCTTGGTTGAAATCACCAGCCGTGATGAGAAAAGCATCAGGATGGGCTGTTTGCTGCTCACTGATGTGCAGATATAGTTCATTCAGCGCCTCACCTCTAACTTTGCTGTTGGAGCTTGGAGGAATATATACAGCAACAATCATAACAGCTGTAAATTCCCTCGGTAAATAAAACGGTCTGCATTTAATAGTCATAAACTCCACTAAAGGTGAGCAGTGTTTGTGGACCACAGCAGCATCCAGGCACCATGCTTTGTTGATGTAAACACACAGCCCCCCTCCCCGTGTCTTACCTCCCTCGAGGGTTCGGTCTGCTCTGTAGCATGTTAGCTGCCCTAGCTGAACAGCATGGTCCGGAACGTTGTTGTTGAGCCACGTTTCCGTGAATACAAACACACAACAGTCTCTCACAGTCTTTTGTGTCGTTCGTAGCAGGCGTATATAATCCAGTTTATTGTCCAAGGAGCGCACGTTAGCCAAAACCATGGATGGGATCGCCGGTTTGTGTGGGCTAGCTGCTAGCCTAGCTCCGATACCTCCGCGCTTACCCCGCTTCTGCTTCCTGTCGCGCCGCTTGTCGCGTTTCCAATGCGGGCGCGATGGAGGGAGGCTCGGTGCTGGCTCCCAGAGCAGGTCGCAGTCACTCCGCTTGTTGCGCTTCCACTGCAGGCGCGATTACGCGAGGCTCGGTGCTGGCTTCCAGAGCAGGCCGCAGGCACGTAGCTTCTCCTGGAGCTCGCTGTTTATTCCCAAATGAACGGTTTTTCCAACATCAATCAGGAACTCTCGGCTGTACTTGCGTTCTGAACACGTAGACATGACGGAGACGTGACGGCACATTGCGGCATGCAGGACAAAGACAAAAACACAGTGTTCTCGGGAGAGAGAGAAGCCGCAGCGAGTGCTCGCGCCGCCATCCTGGAACTATTTTTTCTTTAAAAAATTAAAAAATTTGTCCTCCATTGTGCCGATCCCCTCTCTGCCGACTCGGTGACCCAGAAACGACACCTCTTGTTGCATAAAGTGACACTTATCTGGGTGGAGTCTCAGGCCCGCGGCTCTAATTCTCTCCAGCACTCTACAGAGTGCGGCCATAGCCATTGCCAGTGGTGGGCCTCCGACCGCTAGGTAGCGCTATTGCGCTAATCCGCTTATAGCGTAGCTAAATAATCTGTTAGCTTTACAGCGGATTGACTAAGTTTTATAATTCATAAGCGGATTTGTGCTATTTTTATTTAAAATGCAGTACCGCTAATAACTAATTATCTATCAGTAAAAACGAAATAACGTATTTACGAGCAGCGCCGGATGTGGTCCGTCACAAAAAAGCGTCCCCCTCAGTCTCTTGGTGTGTGCTCTCTCTATAGCAGTTAGCAGCCAGTGTGTTACTCTGGAGCCTTATTGCTTGTTTTCGAAGAGTCAGACGAAGACTTTTTAACATGGAGGGTGAACTTATGGATGTTTCTCAGGGCCTACGCGACGCGTCTGGATTTAAAAATAGAATTTCGCCACATTAGCACTCTTCAAAATGGCGTCCGCGACGGCCAAAGAAGCCAGGATTTTACAACAAAACACGGTAAAACAATTATTTCTTTGCTGAGAAAAAATATATTTCATAGCTGACGTTATAGCACAAGTTTTTCTGAGCTTGAGAGTTTCACGAAATGGTCAAATCTGCTGGATTTAAAAAAAGTAGTTCACCATTAGGACTCTTCAAAATGGCGTCCGCGACGGCCACAGAAATTAAGAACATAAAATAGACAGGGCAGCAAACTTACATACTCAGGGAATCACAAGGAACTCAGGAGACAGAGGCAACAGGAGACAATGCCAGGACAATGATAAACACAGAGATACAGACTTATTTTTGATTTGATTTGATGTTCATTCATTCATTTTAAAAGAACAATACAAAACAGTTTCATCAGATACAAGGATGAATAGACTTTTAGCTGAATGGATGGATGAATAGACAGTTAGCTGGATGGCTGGATGGATGATCTTTAACAAGTTCTAAAATCATTAAAATTTAACCTCAGCTTGTGCCTCTGACCCAACAGAACCTCAGCATCAGAATCCTCTGTGGTTCTCTGCAGGACTTCATCAGTCTCTCTCCTGGTTCTGGAGGAGTTCTGACCCACTCTTCTTTCCATTGTTGCTTCAGTTCTTTGAGGTTTCTGCTCAGCTCTCTGAAGGTTTCAGGTTCAGGTTCTGGACTCTGACTGGGCCGTTGATTTGATTTGATTTGATGTTTATTCATTCATTTTAAAAGAACAATACAAAACAGTTTCATCAGATACAAGAATACAAGTAGGATAAAATGAAAGGAGCAGAAAGAAGATGAAATCTTATTATATCTGCCCCTTATTTCACAGTTTGTTCAACCAATGATAACCTTCAAACTACATCACAAAATGAATAACTCTACTTAATTTTTCTAACTGTAATACACAAACACACTAAGCTACATCATATATAGTTTTTGAGCAAGTCCTTTTTGACCTTTTTCTTAAATGTATACATTGGGCAGCACGGTGGCACAACTGGTAGAGCTGCTGCCTCTCAGCGAGAAGGTTGCCGGTTCAAATCCCGGTCCGGGGCCTTTCTGGGTGGAGTTTGCATGTTCTCCCCGTGCATGCGTGGGTTTCCTCCGGGTACTCCGGTTTCCTCCCACAGACCAAAAAACATGCTTGTTAGGCTGATTGGTGACTCTAAATTGACCCTAGGTGTGAGTGTGAGAGTGGATGGTTGTTTGGTGTGAGTGAGACAGGTCCCTCTTGTAAATGAGTCCCCGTGACTCAACGAGGCTAGCCTGTATAAATAAAGGTTGAATGAATGAATGAATGAATTGATTTTGCATTTTTAACATCACTCTCCAGAACATTCCACAATCCAACTCCCTGAATTGAGGTAGACCGTCCCTTTAAGCTGGTTCTGAATTGTGGTTTGATGAATATCTGTCCCTTTAAGATTGTAATAACTTTGTCTAAATTTCTTTGGATATTTAAAGGTAATGTGTTATTATGAGCCCTATACATAACTGATAAAATACTATATTCTACCAATTCCTGGAATTTCAATAAATTTAGCTGAAGAAACAAGGTGTTTGATGGGTGACTGAAATGTTTTCTGGTGATTACTCTTACAGCTCTCTTTTGTAAAATAAAAACAGGCTTTGTAATTGTTTTGCACGCTTTTCCCCAAACCTCAATACAATAGATTAAATGTGGAACAATGATTGTGTTATACAACATATACAGAGCTTTA
Organism: Garcialebias charrua; assembly: GCA_038048925.1. Classification (NCBI taxonomy): domain Eukaryota; kingdom Metazoa; phylum Chordata; class Actinopteri; order Cyprinodontiformes; family Rivulidae; genus Garcialebias; species Garcialebias charrua. Next base: position 19,277 of record JBBPBX010032331.1, on the reverse strand, counting down.
TCAATTAAAAAATCCCTGACTTTATATACAGGTACATGAACACACAGCATGACAATCACAAACACCTGGACAACAAAATGGAGGAGATAAGCAAGACAATTAACAGAGAGACCAGGGAGTGTAGGGATGGGGACCCATCACCTGAGAGCAACATGCTTACAACTGTTATCTTGAAGTTCTAGGGTGTAGAGAGCCACAGAAACGGTTATGGTAGGCCGGATTTGGCCCACGGGCCTTGAGTTTGACACATGCGATCTAGTGGTACTAAAAGTAACAAAAGAAGAAAAAAAAAACAGCCAAATATGTCAGCAGTTTAGCTAACAGACTTTGGAATGGGTACATTTTGTCCTTGTCAAACCTGTTGAAGAGAACCAAACTAAATACTCTGAAACTCAAACAACTTACTGTATAACAGTTCATGCACCGCTAGTTGGCAGTGTAGTGCAAATATTGCATAACTTGCTGCTACCAATTGTTGAATTTAATTAGCGGATTAGAATTAGCTTCCCCTAATTTTCATAAGACATTAGTGCTTTTGAAATTGCGGACCTAAATAAATAAATTAGTGCTTTAGAAATAGCGGAACTAATTTTTGGATTAGCGTTGCCCACCATTGGCCATTGCAAAAGAGGCACCATGGACCAGTATATCATCCAGGTACACCAGACACTCCTGGCGAGGAATGTCAGCCAGCGTCTGGTCCATCAACCTGGAAAAGGTGGCAGGTGCATTGCATAGTCCAAACGGGAGCACCTTAAACTGCCAGAGTCCCCGCCCCGTACAAAAAGCAGTCTTAGGTCTGGCATTTGTTGATAGGGGGACCTGGTAATAACCGCTCCGAAGGTCCAGCGATGAGAACCAGTTAGAGCCGGACACCAGGTCTAGTGACTCGTCGACCCTAGGTAGTGGATATGAGTCTTTCTCAGTCACCCCGTTCAGTGGTCTGTAATCAACACACAAACGCCACTCTCCATTCTTTTTGGGCACCATGACAACAGCAGACGCCCAGGGGCTGTTTGAAGGCTCGATAACATCAGCCTGCAGCATGTCCGACACTGCCCTGTCACATGCTTCCTGACGGGCCAGGGGAAGCCGGCGGGGACGACATTTTATTGGGTGTGCATCTCCCGTCAGGATGTCATGTTCCACCAAACGAGTCCGCCCCACCTGGTCTTCACTCAGGGCAAAAATGTCCTTAAAGTCCATGAGCAGCTGCAACAGTTGTTCCTGCTGCTGAGTGTCTAAACCCCTACAGTTCTCTGCCCAGATCTTCCGCACCAAGGTCACCGCAGCGTCTTCAGTCTCCTGAGGCACCCACACTGGGGGCATAGGACTCGCAGGTGCGGGGGCCATGGTGGCAGCAATCTGGCTGGGCTAAGGTGGGATGTGCTCGACAGCTGCAATCTACGGTTCTGTGTAGCAGGCCACAGGACCCATGAGGGCGTGATCAGGAGCTGTGGGCAACAGTGGAATGAGAGGGCCCTCCTTGAAGCTCCATGTCCCCACACCCAAATCCAACTGGCACCCCGCAGCCCTTAAAAAGTCCAGCCCCAATATGCACATGTCCTGCACCTCTGCTACCCACACAGGGTGGGTGATAGATCGGCCACCTACATTAAAAGTCATTGTCCCCCTCCCCTTCATAGGTGCCATGTCCCCTGTGACTGTGCGCAGCTGCACTGTGGTGGGTTGGATCAGAGTCCAGTCCGGTACCATCTCAGGCCTCACTAGCGTTACCGTGGAACCAGTGTCAATCAGGGCCGTGCATGGGAACCCTTCCACTGAGACGGGGACATAACAAAAGTCTCCAACACATGTGCGGCCGACCACCACAACCACGGTCGCTTGGTCGGGGGCGGAGTCAATTTCGGAGGGATTCTGGGCTCGGGCCCCCTGTTCGAGCTGTCGGCCCCCGCCCACTGGCGATGGAGGTGTGGAGGCTACGGTCGGGATCTGCGATTCCTCCCCCCCGCAGACCCCGTGTCGTTTCCCTGCGTCTTGACTGTTTTAGGACACCGCCTCAGGAGGTGTCCCGGTTGGCCACAGCCCCAACAAACGGCCGGGGGTGCGGAGGAGTCCCGCGTCGACTGCAGTGCCACCGCTCGGACCATTTCTGTCAGCTCCGAGACCCAAGCCGGTTTCTCCTTGTTCAGCTCTGCCCCCTCCGCAGATCTGCATGCCGGTGGTTGTCCTCTCAGGTCGTTTCCCGCTGCTACTCCCAGCAAACACTCTCTCTCCACTGCTAAGTCCAATGCATCTTGCAGGGATCGGGGGTGCATCAGCTGAACCTGCACACGCAGCTCCGGTGGTGCCAGGGCTCTGATGAACTGATCTTTTGCTAGTTCATTCTGAACCCCTGACTGCATGTGTGAATAGGCTCTGCGTGTGAGGCTCTCAATGTCATTAGCCAAAGCACGCAGGGGTTCACCCGGCAACCTGCTCCTGTTGCAGAGTTTATTTTTAAAAATGTCTGGTTGCACACATTGTCCAAACCGCCTCTTTAAAGCTCCGACTAGTGCATCATAGTCTTTTCTGTCCTCTGAGCCCAACAGCAACAAGCAGTCCAGTGCATCATCTTGTAGACAGAGAGCCAGCTGCAGGGCTTTATGCTCCGCTGTCCACCTCCCTGCATGAGCCAGCAGCTCAAACTGTGCATGGAAGGCCTCCCAGCTGGACCTACCAGAGTACTTGGGCGTCTTCAACGGGACGGTGACGTTTTGGACGACGTAACTGTCATGGCTGCCGCCATGTGAGTCTTTTGGCGCTCTTGGAGAAAATGGCGTCGACGGACCCGCCCCCCCACCGGTACTCAGTCCTGCTTCGGCAGCCATGCTCGCTGCAGAGCTGCGCAGAGCAGCTTTCGCCTGAGTTATTTTAGCGAGCTCCTCTCTCCAGGCCTCCTCATCCTCTAGTCCCTCCGCTTTAAACTTCACTCGGGAGAACGCTCCGTCCATGATGCTGATGTCGCGGGTGGAGGCGACGAGCCAGTAGTACTCACTCAGCTCGATAGCGTTGGTTTACTTCTGAGACCAATGTAATGACGCCAACACTGCAGACGGAGTCCAGCCAAACGGGGTTTATTCATAAACAGGGAAGAGCTGCTATTACCGAGGCTGCAGCTCACGCCTCAAAAGAAAACGCGGTACACACATGAGCGAACACACTGCTAGCTGCCTGCTAACATCAACACACTCTCGGACTCTTCTTCTTCGTCTCTCTTTTCCCGGTCCTTCCTCCTTGCTCCTACCCCTCCCCTACCCCCACGACCAGTCCAACACATGAGGGTGGGGGTCAACAGAATCACAACGGCTCAACAAATACACAGAAACACTTGGACCCAAAGCAGGACCAACACAGGGTCGTTACAGTATTATTCATTCATTCATTCAACCTTTATTTATACAGGCTAGCCTAGCCTCGTTGAGCCACGGGGACTCATTTACAAAAGGGACCTTATATAACTGTGCTAATTAAAGATCACGATATATTATCCGATCAATTTTACTTTTCGTGTTATTTCTAAATAAATCAACTAAATCTATTTTTTACTATTTTAACTGTTTTAATGAAAGTTAAAAAAATGTTTAAAACGCTGCAGAACCAAAATTAAGATGCAAAATTATTTTTTGTGTTGCGAAAATTGCTCACACTTTGTATCTGTTCTGCTGATTTTATTGTTTATTACAACTCTGAGGTGTGTAATGACAAAACGCAATGAGCTCATGTTTGATCACAGTCAAGTATTTGGAACATTTTGAACTCTGGATATTTTTATTGTTACTTTATTGTTTTGTGATCAAATTAGTCATGTGTGGTCTTAGCTGGTGCTTGCACACGTTCAGTTTGAAAATAAAAGTTTTATTCAGATGTGTTCATTAGGACAGACTCCAAAAGCTGTAAGAAGGCCTGCAGCTCGTCAACAAAACACCAGAAACGTTCTCAGCTGCCTTCTTCATCATTCTATGGAGAGGAGACGGGTAGGCCTTCATGGCAAAGGGAATAAATAGCTCTACCATAATTCAAGTACATTTAAAGGTAAAACTAGAAAAATGCATTTCGAAAATGCAGTGTAACACTTATTTCTGAAGAACTTGCTGAAAAACAGCTGAAATTACAGTAGCCAAAAACTTGGCCAAATGTAGCTGAAATGTAAGAACAAGCCCAAGTTAGCAGAAGAAAGCAATATATTTATACTGTGTGTATATATATATATATATATA
>JBBPBX010032331.1:0-13952 GCA_038048925.1 Garcialebias charrua | reverse complement strand
GTTAACAAAAAAAGGTTGCGAGCATTTCTTTTCCATTTACGTTTCTCTCCCAGATGGTGACCTGAATAACTGCATGTGGTGCATCTGAAGCTGTAGGCAGGTACAAGGGTTGTGCAACTTTTTCTTTGTGTTACATATATCTGTCAACAACACAATAAAGATGTGTATTGCATGTTAATGATGTTTCCCAAGCTATCTTTTGATTTCCCTTAAAACACACACCAGTGTTTACAGAACATTACTTTTCTGTGCCTTTTACGCCGACAGTTCCATTACCTGCGGTCGACCTCGAAAACATCCAAGTTGTTGTTATGTAGACAGATGCTGCCAGAAAGTTGTTCATCACAGAGGAGATGGCGTAGCTGTCATCTACTGTTGCCGTACAGCTAATTTGTCAGGACAGCATCCCAGCTGTGGGGCAGCTGTTAGTCTCAGTTCTCACCTCACAGAGCTTGTTACAGGACCTTTGTTGGCTTATTGCAGGGATCTGCACTGTCTGAGTCATTAACAACTAAACTTTGAAATTCAAAAATAGTCATTTCAGCTTTCACATGCATTCACCAAGTATCTGCCAAAAGCCGTACTTTTCCATTGTTTTGGAATTACTGATGTAGTGAACCATTCATTTAATGTAATTGGATTTTACATGTCATAGCACATTCCTGTTGTCAAGGGTGACTAACACCATTGACTAAATCCTTTTTCTAGTTGTATAATTTCATTAAATTGCTTCACATGTTAAAGATGAGCACAGGAGACTGACGGAATTTGGGGGCAAGTCTATTTTTTCATTGCCAACAGGTTAAAGAAAAATACTATGTTGTTTGTGTAATAGAATAAATGATGCTTGTAAGGTATTTAAACACTTACTGAGCCACCATTATTGGATGCGCAGTTTAGCAGATTTTAATCTTGCACAAACTGCCACCAAAATGCGCGAGTTCTTCCTTTTTCCGATACTAAATTGTTTTTACTGTGATTAGACAAGAAATGTAATTCACAGGAAACTTCAATTTATATTGGTCTACCAAAAAAATAGACCTTTTATTGAAACTATCACAAGAATTACATTAAACATTTGTATCGATATTAGCTCTGATTTAATAACTACGTTGACAAGAATTCAAATTAAAACAAACAGACAATTAAAACTTAACTGTTGGCACATTACTTGACAGATTAAATAGCTTATGAAAATAAGAAATAGGAGGAAGGAATACTGGAAGCTAAGTTAAGCTAAAGTTGGTTACTTTGAACCAGACTGGGTGACACCGTTTCCCCCACACGAGCAGACTGCTGGGCTCCCGCACGCTCAAACACACCACGGCTCGTTACCTGTTGAAGGTTCGTCTCTTGGAGACAAGAGTGGAGAAGTTTGTGGACACACACGTGGATGGGTTTGTCCAGTGGCCGTCCAGTTGGACTTCAGCGTGAGTGTGCTGATTCACGATACGAGGAACTCGCCTCCCTCGGCAGGGACCAACGGTCAAGCGCACAGACTGACTTTCAAAATAAAACTCTAGAAAACAAATTCTTCCAGAAGAGTGACAGGATCACAGTAAGGCTTTACTATGATCCTAGCGGAGACGTGGGTCGTTGACACATGACCGGTCCGCCTCCGGCTTTTCGGAGGAGAGCAGGTTGACAGTTTTTCTCCTCCAAACTCTAACTTCCAAATAGGAAGTGCCCATTATATGGGGGAGGTGGGGTCTCCCCACCTCCTCAACGGCTACAGGCTGGTTAACAAAATAAAAGATGGAAGTATGATCCCATAGGCAGAAAGTCTCTTGACGGACAGCAGGAAAACTGTTTACATAAACAGCCAGGTGGCCTGCTGGTGAGCACAGAAAATGTTATGGCTAACTTCATAGACAACACAAAAGAAGCTGCAAGTTAAACGTTTACTCTGACCTTGTGCTTTAGATTCAAAGACTACTTGTTCTGCCGAAATAAACCAGCCGAAGGGTCAAAGTCATGCAAGTAACAGATCATCATTGAAATGATAAAAATACTGTTTGATCAATTCTGAATTAACACACATTAAAGAGAAAGTTCAATCTGATTAATTAGTGTCCATTAATTCATAATAATTGTTAACCAATATAGAGTCCACTTGTCCTTGAGAAACTCCTTGAGAGTTTCAAGAAGGTGTAACACTGAGAGTTTCAGAGAGATGTGGAGAGGCCCATATCCCATACGGACATGAGAGTGCTGTATCCCTACAGTCCCCCTTTTTGGAAATCATCGCCTGTCCTTGGGGATGAGTTCCAACACGAAAGGATACCACCGAATGTCTCTGACCTCTATGTAATCCAGCAAGTGGAAAAAGAAAAATCAAAAAGTTCAAAATTATACTCCCATAATGTTTTTGGAAATTCCATACTGTTCGTAGGTAATCCCATTGCGGCAAGCTTTTAATCCTTTGGAAAACATAGTCTGTTAACCCATGGAGAACTGAGTCTGTGATCCCTTGGAAAACAAAGTCTTATAATCCACAACGGTAAATCCACAACGATGGGGTTATTGATTTCATCAGCACCAATGGTTTTTAATCAGCATGTAGAGGGGATCCCTCGATTGAAGCAGAGGAGGCGGGCCTTGGATGAAGGTTGAAGACCAACGTTGGATCAGCAGGTCCCCACATCGAAGGTTGCAGGCTGGATGGCTTCCAGTCGGTGCCACCCTGGTTCAATGTGTCATGCAATTATGTGGTTTTAGGTGGGCTTATGATTGGGATTCTACATTAAGCCTTACCTATATGCACCTGGTATGTAAGCTATCATGGATTAGATCAGCTAAAATTACCAATTAAGGGGTGGATCAATGCTGTAAAAATCAGAAATAGGGATCTATACCTATAGAAATGTGGAGGGCTTCTGTAACGAAGGCCTCTTCATTCAAACTATTCCTCCATTCATTATTTAGTTTAGGTTAAACTAAAATAAAAAAATGAAATCTAGTTTGGTCTAAATGTCTGTTGTCTTTTAGACGAACGACGCAAGATTTGGTAATCCCTAAAAATTTTGAAGTCTATGGCGAGACTCATCAAAATGAATAGATCTAGAATAGAAACGATCGAATCGGTTCTACCTAAATGATTGGGAGATCAGTGTAGATTATAGTACCTTAAGTAGTATTAATCTACTATGACTCTTCAAAGATTGAGATCTTTAACAAAATGAACAGCATGTTGGCATAGTTAAAATCCATTTAAGTCTTCAACTAATCAACAATCAAAACCTCTTTTGGCTGGGAGTGTTCAGAAAACAATAACAACTTCAATAACACAAAAGTAGCAATCAAGCAACTAAAAACAACGTTTCACTACGTCAAACTCACTCTGGTCGTCAGATTCCAACGTGTCACACACAAGAAAAACAGTTCTTAGCTTTATAACCGATGTCAATTAAATCCTGCAGATTTAAACGGTTGTTAAGGTTAGTTTTTGTTGTGGGTTTTATGCTTAGCGTTTCTAAGTTCTAGTTGGAACGGTTTCTTTTCGCAACTAGTATAGTTTAAACTGTTTAGTTTATTTACTATCCTGTGCTTGGACGACCTTGTTTTCCCATGAAGTCTGTGAGTTTGCGAGATCTTTGTCGTTTGTGGGGTTATTGAAATCTTTGTCCTTGACATGGGCATGGCCTAACATCACCCCCCTGTGGTCATGAGGGACCACGCGCACAGGTGTGGACGTCCGTCCATGGGCACGAGTTAGGATGCCTTTGTTTAGTTTAGGCTGTTTACGCAGCTTAGAGTAGACAGTACGCAGGAACCTTTTAGGTTTCGGCCAACGTATCTCTGTACGTTTACCTCTTTCTGCGTAATGCAGGTGTGTCACAACTGTCGGCGCCGTCGCAGGCGTGTCTCTGTCGTTGTGATGTATGTCTTCCCACTTCATGAATGAAGAGGTGCTCTTTGAGTCTGTAAGAACTATGTCATTGCTGAGTAGTTCTAGATTCAAATGCTCTTGAACCAAGGTTTCATTGAAAGCTTGGCTGATGACTGAATTACCTGTCCCAGAGGACAGCACAGCGTTCTCGGTGTGTGATCCTTGGATCTCTACACCGTCCTCTACCTGTGGTAGGAAGTGTGGGTTCACCCCCCTTTTGTTTGAGGAGGGGTCCTCAAAATCTGTAACAATGAAGTCCAAGTGACTGTCAGCGTGTAGTAGACTGTCACCTTGTGGGCTCAGATGTCCTTGAACCAAGACTTCACTGAAAGCTTGGCTGTTTGCCGAATTACCTGTCCCACAGGACAGTACAGCGTCATCGGTGTGGGACTCTTGGATCTCCACACCTTCTTCTACCGGTGGTAGGTAGGGCTCAGTGAGCGCTGAAGGTGTCAGCTCGCAGAGGAGGTCCTCGTGATGGGCCAGAGTCTGGTCCAATTGTTGAGTCTCCTCTGTCTCACCTGTAGTTGAAGGTTCACTTACCGGGTCTGTGGTCTCGGTTGGGGAATCCCATGTGACCTCAGCGGTACCTGTTGTTAGACAGTCAGTGTCCTGACCTTGGGGAGGTACCACGAATGGCAGCGGACTGCTCACTGTGGCCCACATTGTTTGATTGCCATAATTTATAATCGCTTCAAAGCGATTTATAAAATCTTGGCCAACCACAAATGGGATGGAGTTCACTGTAGACACATGTACCGGATGGTAAATTGTCGTCTCGCCAATCTGCATGTGAACCATGGCAATAGCTGTCATGGTTGTTCCCACTTCCGAGAGTCCTCGCAACTCTATAGCACATTCTGTCTGGGGTATCACTCTGCCAACACTGTTAGCGGCGGTCCGTAGCCTCTCAAACAGCTCGGCCGACATGATAGTCACGTCTGAGCCGCTATCCAGGAGTGCTTCTCGCGAGAACACCCCTTCCAGTCTGAGTGGCAGGTAAGCTTTCTTAGCGTGCCCCATTCTCATAAATTTACACAGAAACCTTCTAGGTTTAAGCACACGCCTCTGAGTACGTGTAACGCCGTCCGTGTAATCATCGTCGCTGTCAGCATCATGATGGCAGTCTGCCACATGACCTTCAGGATGCGGATTTTCAGCAATTTGTTTGCTGTCAGCATCTATGTCAGTGTTGACGTTGTTGTTGTCAACTGTGTGCACTGAGTTGTTGCAAAAGGCAGTGCTGCGCGTCGCTTCATCAGGATGAACAACGTTGTTTGTGTTATCATCAAGGACAACGTCACACGTTGTGTCAGCTTGGTCAACCACTGTAACAATCAAATCATTTGACAAACAACTCACAATCTCAGTCACGTCCACGCGCGGAGGCGCCGCTTCCATAATCTGGAGCTTGTGTGACGCTTTGCATGTCTCGAGCTGTGCAGCTCGAGGGGCAGGGGCAGGAGGGTCGCTTCTCGGGGGTACATGTCGGGACAGACCATTTTTCAAAGGGTCACGGTTCCCAGACATCAACTTCTCTCGAAGTTCACCCACTGTGAGACCTAGGTGAGAACTCTTTTGGTTCGATCTGAACCATCTTGGTTCATCTAGAGAGCGAACACCTACCTTGTGTGGTTCTCTGCTCATCTCAGGGTTTTCAACCTGAGGGGCGGGGGCAGAAGAACTCCTACAGCTCGTAGCACCATGCTGTTGTATGTTATCATGAAAAACCTGTGACCTCTCGCACTTTGAAGGAGAGGGAACCTCTACTACTTCCTGCGAGTGGGATGTGACCTTTTGACCTGTACAAACCTCTGATGGTATCCTAGGTTGTATTTCGGCCTCAAAAACTGACGCAGCATATTGTCTTATCACTTCCATAGAATCTTTTTTGCAATCAACCTTGAAATGAACACATTTCATTTGAAAAGGCATAAGATTCATAATGAAAAGACGTTTAAACTCCATATTTTCCTCTAATCCAGGGACAGTTTTTCCCCCGGAGTAGACCGAGATTAGCCTGTCGTAGAATGACAGGGGATTTTCCCACTTATCCTGACGGACGTTCCTAGCAGCTAAGTAATTAGCATACGATGAAGCAGACTCCCCCACTTTGCAGGAAGCCCGGGCAGGAATCCCAAGGCCCCCATCCATCCATCTAGGATACACAGAACAAGAGGCCTCCTCAGGTGGTTCACCTGTTTGAACGTCCATCTTTGTACTGATGTTCTGTGAAAAATCAAGTAAAGCGGGTCTCATTTCGCAGCTTGCAAATATGCAAAGTGTATGAGCTGCTCAGAAAACATCCAAGATGTTAAATGAAATAAAAATCAGTGATGTTTAGTAATTTGTCGACCTGTGACAAGGTCAAACAAAAACGGCTGTCGTTGTGAGATTTTTTTGAAAACCAAAACAAAGGACGCCTCATGTGTGTTATTTTAAACTCGCAGTTTAAAACAAAACAGGGACAGAGAGCCAGTTTTGCACAGAATTAAAGATAAACTGTTAAGTTTTATCTAAAAACATACATGTCTGTATTAAATCTGTGTAACTGTTCTGCCATCAACATTTGATTATATGTGAAAATCAAATTAAAGTGTGCTGTGAGTACAATATTCTCAAAATGTTTCCCGTTTAAAACAGGAACATTCAACATGTACAAATTACAGGAAGACTGCGTCTTCTAAAGTAACCAGCAGATGGGGTGAGCAGCGCTGGATAAATTTATCACAGCGACCGCAATTTCTCTATCTGACCGCTATAGAGGCGCTGTTATCACCAGTGAGCGAAGCTGCAGCCTTTAGCCCACAGACATCTAACACGGATGAAAAGCATCAAGCAGACAGACCCAAAGCGTTACGTGGTACAGCTTCAGAGCCCCAGGCTCACAAAAACGAAATCATGTGAGCAAAATCGGTTGAACTGTGAAACCTTTTAAACTGCGTTCAAAAGAAATAAGGTCGGTCCTCATAAAACCGGCAAAATCGGTGTCACGTGACCTGGTCACATGGCGATCGGCAGTTTCAGAGCAACCGACTCAATCCACCCATTAAAATCTCAAAAACACCGCGTTTAAACAGTCTTTTTAATGACAGTAATGGACAAACAAGCACGGAAACTCGTCTGGGACAAGCTGTGAAGTGAAAGTTGACGAGGAGCGGGCTTCACCCACTGCGCAAGCGCCAACACTTACAGCGTAATCGACCAATCACAGCGAAGACAGAACTGTAGTTCTAAAACCCAAGTGTTCATGGGAAATTGTGTCTTCCAAACCTAACGCCACCCACGTGTGACGTGCCGTACGAGCGGTGCGTTCACGGACCTGCGGTCTTTTGAACCCTAGCGAGGAACGGACTTTTCAACGTTCTAAAACAGTCATAAATATCGCAAAACACCGCGGTTAAGCCAGTCTTCGACGATATCACGTGCATAGAACTCAACCAACACAGATAAACCGTCAGAAATGTGTGCAAAAAATGAATCTGACAATCAGAGTCTACAGAAACCAACGTTCTTGAACGCGACACACAATGGACCAATCACAGCGTTTTAAGCAGCCATCTTGTCGGTACCGTTTAGCATTTCGACCCAAGGTACTGGACTCTCTTCCACAAAATAAGCGTATTTTTACACCGCAGAGAACACTGTCAATGAGCTAAAACACAACCAGGCTAACCCCCGCCTTCCAAAGAAGGCAGCGCTACTGTGTACAACAGCGGACTTTACGTCAAACGGAACCGGAATACATCCGGTCCTTGCGGAGTGGGTTTTCCCGAACCTCGGCAACACACGTTGTAACAGAAAAAGGCACTTAATGGAGCAGCATATGTGTGAAACAGACCTTCAACAATAAATCGCAGATGTAATAGAATGAAACAGGATCGTGACACGGCGGTCACAACAATGAAAAATGCATGCAGCCTCGCGACACGTAATGAAACGTCTCACAAACACAGACACAACACTTATGTAGTAATATAGGACGGGGTCAGTTTACTGACTTACCTATATTTTAGATGTATAAATTGGCAGGGTTTAGACTGACACAAAAATACATCATTAATTAAACGAGTTCTCTCTTTTTCAGCTTAATATCAATAATTCTATACTTTGACCAGATGTAATTCACAGGAAACGTTAAACTTATGTTGGAACAGCAGGACTGGTCCATTTATTTAACATAATCAATAAATTACATCAACATTTGTACATGATTGGATCGATCATTTTTCCTATAATTAACTTCAGCATAGATGAAACATAGGAACAACAGAACAAGTAAAGGATGATATTTTACTCATTTCAATTCTGTAGGTACATTAACTTAGTTTCTGGCTTAGGAAGATAAAGGTTTAGGAGGAGAAAAATGGAGGAAGAAAAGTTAAGAGTCAGGGATTTATCTTGATGTGTTTAACCAGAAGCATGGCAGCTCTCCGGCTGAACTCGGCTACACGTTGGTACCCTTGGCAAAGCATTTGACGACTTTTACCTCGTGAAGATGGTCAGTCTCCCTCGGTCCAGTTTGGTCAGTTCGTTTACCATTCTCAGCGTCTCCAGACGTGCGCCTTGACTCGAACCGAAAGTAACGGCAGCTCCTGGTGTTGTTTTCAAGATAAGACGTTCCTTAAAGGAATGTCAATAAAAGAGAGCTTTTCAGCTGTTGAAGATGGCTTATAACTTGGCATGTTATAAGTCTTTAACTGAATGACATGGTCATTAGCGTGTTGACCAGACGATCATCAGTTCTTTGGGGAACCTCATAGCTCGAGGTCCTCAGCAAACTCCGTCAGTTCCAGCAAAAGCTTAGAACTTTAAGGAAGGATCTCAGATCAGTGACTTGTTGTTTCCCCATTGGTCCAAACGAACCAGTGGGATGAAGGTCACTCGGATATCAGTTTTTAGAACAGAGAAGAAGTTGTTTAGAATGAAGAGAGAGAAACAGATTGACTGGAGCCAGCTTCATAAAACAACTGATTGAAACTGCATTCTAACTTCTAACAAAACTGATCGAGTTCAGTCTGACATATTAATTCACTTTCACCGTTTGATTCATCATATGAAGAAGTGATCATTATTTTGAAATACCATTGGATTTCCAACTTGAATTAAACAGTTTGAATTAAACAGTCTTTGACTTAACAAACATTGAATTCAATAATGCTTATACAAGTAACACAAGGTTATTCATTAACACAAAAATAGAGGAATAAGAGAGTCTCTTATGACTTATTGTGTTTTGATTCAAAATAATGTAATAAAATAGTGTTAATGTCCTTTTTCTGAGAGTATCAGTGAAAAGGTGTCACTGGGACAGTTCAAGTATCAGAGCGGGCATGGTCATGTCCACTACATCTCCCCCCTTTTGGAAGTCATCGCCAGTCCTTGGGGATGGGGTCCAACACGAAAGGAAACCTTGAACTGTCTCTGATCTTGAAGTAATCCAGCAAGTGGAAAAAAAAAATCAAAAATTATAATCCCATAAAGTTTTTGGAAATTCCATACTGTTCGTAGGTAATCCCATTGCGGTAAGCTTTTAATCCCTCGGAAAACTGAGTCTGTTAACTCTTGGAAAACAAAGTCTGTGATCCTTTGGAAAACAAAGTCTTATAATCCACAACGATAATTCCACAGCAGTAATTCCATATCGATTAGAGTTGGTGATTTCATCAGCAACAATTGTTTTTATAATCAGCATGTAGAGGGGATCCCTCGATTGACGCAGAGGAGGCGACCCTTGGATGAAGGTTGAAGACCAACGTTGAAGTATCAGGTCCCCACATCGAAGGTTGAAGGCTGGTTGGTTTCCAGTCCGTGCCACTCTGGTTCTATGTGTCATGCAATTATGTGGTTTTAGGTGGGCCTATGATTGGGATTTTACATTAGCCTCACCTATATGCACCTGGTATGTAAGCTATCATGGTTTAGATCAGCTATAACTACCAATTAAGGGGTGGATCATTCATCAAAAGTTAAATATAGGGATCTACGTCTATAAAAGGTTCAGGAGGGCTTCTGTAACGAAGGCCTCTTCTTCCAAACTATTCCTCCATTCATAACTTAGCTTAAAGTTAAACTAAAATAGAAAATATAGTTTGGTCTAAATGTCTGTTGTCCTTTAAGACGACGACGTAGGATTTGGTATTCCCTATAAATTTTGAAGTCTATGGCGAGACTCATCAAAATGAATAGATGATCTAGAATAGAATCGATCGAATCGGTTCAAATTAGAAATTGTGAGATCAGTGTAGATTATAGTACCTTAAGTAGCATTAATCTACAATGACACTTCAATTACTGAGGTTTAACAAAATGAAAACTGCATGTTGGCATAGTTAAATCCATTTAAGTCTTCAACTTATCATTAATAAAAACCTCTTTTGGCTGGGAGTGTTCAGAAAACAATATCAAGCTTCAATAACAACAAAAGTAGCAACTAAGCAACTAGAAAACAACGTTTCACTGCTTCAACTCACTCCTGTCGTCAGATTCCAACGTGTATCACACAATAAAAACAGGTCTCAACTTTATGACCGAGGTCAAATTAAATCTCGTGGATTTAAACGGTTGTTAAGGTTAGTTTTTTGTTGTGGGTTTTAGGCTTAGCGTTTCTAAGTTCAAATTGGACAATGCGACTTATAGGGTGGGAAAGTACGGTAGTTTAAACCTGATTAGTTTATTTACTAACTTGTGTTTGGACGACCTTATTATCCCATGAAGTCGGTGTGTTTGTGAGATCTTTGTCTTTTGTGGAGTCATTGAACGCCTTGTAAGGTTTGATCTGATTTCGATGTACCCATTTAGCAATTGGCTCTTTGCGGCCTTTGCTGATTTTGATTTCGTAGACGACTGAGGACACTTTGTCTGTTATCAGATGAGGTCCAGTCCACCTGGGCATTAGTTTGCGGGCGAGAGTTCCGGTCCCGGACTCTCCTTTCCCGGTTGCTGGGGCGAACGTATAGTACCAGACTCTGTCTCCCACTTGGAGTTCATTGTGAGAGGCCTTCTGGTCGTAGTACGCCTTGCGTCCTTCAGCGGATTTTTCCAGGTTTTTCTGGGCGAAAGCAAAAGTGTTTCTGAGGTGTACATTCAAATCTTTCATGTATTGTTGTGTAGTGTAGGCTGTCGCCATGGCGGCGTCGCCTGGTTGGTACAACAGGTGTAGAGGGAGAGTCATTTGTCGACCGGTCATCATCTCGAAGGGAGAGATGCCAGTTGATGTGTGTGGAGTGGCTCTTATGGCCATGAGGACCAGAGGGAGTTTCACATCCCAGTCCTTGTGGTTTGCAGCCACGTATTTCTTCAAAATACTCACCACAGTTCTGTTTGCTCTCTCTACTTGGCCTGAAGCCTGTGGGTGGTAGCCGACATGAAAGTTGGCCTTGACGCCTAGCGTCTTCCACAGTTCTTTCATCACTTCACCTGTGAAGTGTGTACCTTGGTCTGAGTTCACCCGAAGGGGAAGTCCAAACCTTGAGAATATATGATTCATTAACAACATAGCAGTGGTTTGTGCTGTGTCGTTGGGAGCTGGTAGGCATTCTACCCATTTGGTAAATGCACAGGTTACCGTGAGAAAATATTTATTTCCTCTAGAGCTCTTAGTGAGTGGTCCAACCCAGTCGATCTGGAGGTCAGACCATGGGAATGCAATGCCTCTGCTTTGCAGTGGTGCTCTGTGAAGTGGTCTGGTTGGCTGAAACTGGCCACAGACCACGCACCCTTCAATGTAGTCCTTGACATCCTTTTTCATTCCAGGCCAATAGGCAATTTGTTTTAATGCCGTCAGCGTGGCTTTATCTCCTTTGTGTCCTGCGGACGGGAGATCATGGGCATGAACTAACATCACCCCCCTTTGGTCATGGGGAACCACGAACACAGGTGAGGACGTTGGTCCATGAGCGAAAGTTAGGATGCCCTTGATTAGTTTTAGCTGTTTGCGCAGCTGGTAAAGGACTTTAAGGTCTGGATCGGAATCCAGTTCGTCTTTAGACGGAGTGTTTTTCTCTGGATCAGTCAGGTACAGTATCATGGAGTTGATAGCAGGATCCGACTTCTGTAGTTGGATGATGTCTGGGTCAGTCAGTGCAGGTCGTACAGAGACTGCGTTGTCAGCAGGTCTGGCTGCGGCCTGTGCACGTGTGACTGCCATAACCCTGACCGAAGGTTGTATTGGCAGAGTCCCGATTAACCAGGAGGGGTCGAAGGACCATAGAGGACCTTCGTCGGCTCCTTCTTTGGCTAAGGAGTCTGCAATGTCATTGTAGTGCTTGTCATCGCCTGGGACTCTAGAATGCCCTGGAACTTTCTTCCAGTAGATCTGTAAGTCGTGTGATGTCACCAAGTGATCACACGCTATGAAAAGCTCTTTGTGTTTGACCACTTTTCTGTCGCTTGTTAGGAAACCGTTCTGTTTCCACACAGCGAGGTGACAAGCGAAACTTAAACGAGCATAGTTAGAGTCAGGGATTTATCTTGATGTGTTTAACCAGAAGCATGGCAGCTCTCCGGCTGAACTCGGCTACACGTTGGTACCCTTGGCAAAGCATTTGACGACTTTTACCTCGTGAAGATGGTCAGTCTCCCTCGGTCCAGTTTGGTCAGTTCGTTTACCATTCTCAGCGTCTCCAGACGTGCGCCTTGACTCGAACCGAAAGTAACGGCAGCTCCTGGTGTTGTTTTCAAGATAAGACGTTCCTTAAAGGAATGTCAATAAAAGAGAGCTTTTCAGCTGTTGAAGATGGCTTATAACTTGGCATGTTATAAGTCTTTAACTGAATGACATGGTCATTAGCGTGTTGACCAGACGATCATCAGTTCTTTGGGGAACCTCATAGCTCGAGGTCCTCAGCAAACTCCGTCAGTTCCAGCAAAAGCTTAGAACTTTAAGGAAGGATCTCAGATCAGTGACTTGTTGTTTCCCCATTGGTCCAAACGAACCAGTGGGATGAAGGTCACTCGGATATCAGTTTTTAGAACAGAGAAGAAGTTGTTTAGAATGAAGAGAGAGAAACAGATTGACTGGAGCCAGCTTCATAAAACAACTGATTGAAACTGCATTCTAACTTCTAACAAAACTGATCGAGTTCAGTCTGACATATTAATTCACTTTCACCGTTTGATTCATCATATGAAGAAGTGATCATTATTTTGAAATACCATTGGATTTCCAACTTGAATTAAACAGTTTGAATTAAACAGTCTTTGACTTAACAAACATTGAATTCAATAATGCTTATACAAGTAACACAAGGTTATTCATTAACACAAAAATAGAGGAATAAGAGAGTCTCTTATGACTTATTGTGTTTTGATTCAAAATAATGTAATAAAATAGTGTTAATGTCCTTTTTCTGAGAGTATCAGTGAAAAGGTGTCACTGGGACAGTTCAAGTATCAGAGCGGGCATGGTCATGTCCACTACACTTATCACGCACCCGCTCCAAGCATACGCTCAAATGTGAATGAAAAAATAATTCTAACGGGAAAATAATCCAGACAATGCCACGATTAGCAACTCCCGGACACCCCCCAGCCAAAACTATTCTTATAAGCCCAAAACCAGGATGCAAAACTAAGCCAACAACACCGCAACAATAATGCTACACAAAACAACTTAATAATCGTTCTAGGAACTCGGACGAGGCCACCAATTGTAATAGAATAATGATGCTTGTAAGGTATTTAAACACTTACTGAGCCACCATTATTGGATGCGCAGTTTAGCAGATTTTAATCTTGCACAAACTGCCACCAAATGCGCGAGTTCTTCCTTTTTCCGATACTAAATTGTTTTTACTGTGATTAGACAAGAAATGTAACTTCACAGGAAACTTCAATTTATATTGGTCTACCAAAAAAATAGACCTTTTATTGAAACTATCACAAGAATTACATTAAACATTTGTATCGATATTAGCTCTGATTTAATAACTACGTTGACAAGAATTCAAATTAAAACAAACAGACAATTAAAACTTAACTGTTGGCACATTACTTGACAGATTAAATAGCTTATGAAAATAAGAAATAGGAGGAAGGAATGCTGGAAGCTAAGTTAAGCTAA
>JBBPBX010032330.1:15686-33952 GCA_038048925.1 Garcialebias charrua | reverse complement strand
CAGGAGAAGGTCATCTGCATATAAGGACAGTTTAAGCTCGACGCCAGAGCGGATGATTCCGTGAAAAGAAGAAAGGGATCTTAGGGCAACAGAAAGAGGCTCAATGGCTAACGCAAACAAGAGGGGGGAAAGAGGGCAACCCTGTCTAGTACCACGCCCCACCGAAAAATAATCCGATTGGATGGAATTAGTAAGAATACATGCTTGAGGAGATGTATAAAGTAGTTTGATCCAGGACACAAACCTCTCTCCAAAACCAAACCTATTAAGAGCGGCAAAGAGATACTCCCATTCTACTCGATCAAAAGCTTTCTCGGCGTCAAGAGAAATGATTACTTCAGGAGACTTGGGGGAATGAGTTGAAAAAATTGTGTTCAATATTGTACGGGTATTAAAAAACAACTGGCGACCTTTGATGAATCCATTTTGTTCTTGTGAGATAATCAGAGGGAGAACTGTCTCAAGCCGAGTTGCGAGTATTTTGGACAAAATCTTAAAATCCACATTCAAGAGTGAAAGGGGTCTATAAGACTCGCAAGCAGTAGGATCTTTATCCTTCTTTAACAGGAGAGAGATTGAAGCTTGAGTCAAGGTGGGAGGTAGCAGGCCACGCCCGAATGACTCATTATAAACCTCGAGAAGAAGAGGGGCTATCTTATCTTTAAATTTTTTGAAAAATTCGGCAGAGAAACCATCCGAGCCAGGTGTTTTACCACTTTGCATATTCTTAATTGACTCTAATATTTCTTCTAATTTAATGGGAGCCTCAAGTTGGTCAGAAATCAATTTGTCTATCCTAGGAATGTCAATATTCTGAAGAAAGGCGAGTAGCTCGTTTGAGTCTGCTTGTAGTTCAGATTTATACAGATCGCAGTAGAATTTTTTAAAGGTGTCACTAATGGAGACAGGGTCTGAGACAAGGTTGCCCGATCGATCCTTGATTTGCGATATTGTGTGAGAGCTAGCCTTTCGTTTCAGTTGATGTGCCAAAAGTCTACTTGGTTTTTCCCCATGCTCATAATAAGTGGCTCGAGATCGGATTAAGAGACGCTCCGCATCAGATGTTGTTAAAAGATCAAGTTCCATTTGAAGATCCTGTCGCTGTTTCAGCAAATCGTGTGACGGATTAACGGCATTTTGCCTGTCAATATTCTGAATTTTTGTTGATATTTCTGATATCTTAGTGCGTAGATTTTTATTGACATTAGCTGAAAAAGAAATAATCTGACCACGAATATAGGCTTTTAATGTTTCCCATAATAGTGAGGGAGAAATTGTATCGCTCTTATTGAACATTAGGAAATCGTCAATTGCTGATAAGATGAATTTATTAAATGGCTCATCTGATAACAGGAGACTATTAAATCTCCAACGAGGACTAGAACGGGGTTTATTTATAAAGTTTATATCAATGCTTAGAGGAGAATGGTCTGAGATAACAATCGGATAGTATTCAGAAGAAGTGACTCTCTGCATTAAAGAGCTGTCAACAAAAAAATAATCTATACGGGAATAGGATTGGTGCACCTGCGAGTAAAAAGAATAGGTCCTTGTTAGTGGATTCTGTGCCCTCCATGGATCTACATATCCATTTTGGGACATAAAATCCAAAATAGATTTAGACATATTAGACTGTGTGCAGGGCCGAGACGAAGAGCGATCTAATGATGTGTTCATAACACAATTCAGGTCCCCAGCTAAAATTAACAGATGAGTGTCAAGATATGGAAGTGTGCTTACTAAATTGTTTATAAAGTCTGGGTTATCAAAGTTTGGTGCATAAATGTTCACTAATAAAACGGGAGTATGGAACAGAGAGCCCGCGATTATAAGAAATCT
The DNA here is from genome assembly GCA_038048925.1 of Garcialebias charrua. NCBI lineage: Eukaryota > Metazoa > Chordata > Actinopteri > Cyprinodontiformes > Rivulidae > Garcialebias > Garcialebias charrua. Next base: position 32,113 of record JBBPBX010032330.1, on the reverse strand, counting down.
GCCATTTGTATCCTTCATTATTTTTGATGCTGTAAAATGAATATTCTTATTAAATAGTATGGCAACTCCTCTGGCTTTTGAGTTGAAGCTCGAGTGGTAAATCTCCCCAATCCATGGATATTTAAGCCTGACCTGATTTGAATTTTGCAAATGTGTTTCCTGTAGGAATATTACGTCTGGATTCAGGCGTTTCATATGAGAATATATTTTAGACCGTTTCACCGGATTGTTAAGACCTTTAACATTCCAGCTTAGGAATCTGACAGCAGATGATGTCGAGGAAGCTTTCAAATCAACAGCCATGTGACCTGTTGTTCATAATAAGGGTTGTAAAATATTGCCATCCTTCCCAATCCCCGCCCACACCCCAGGAGAAAAAAAAAAATAAATAAATAAATAAATAAAAGAAAAAAAAAAAAAAAAAAAAGACCCCCCCCCCTCGCACTTGGCCCTTCCCCAGATGAAGGGACTGTGCAGACTCCAACAGGAGTCACTAGAAAACTTGTCCTTACGGTCAAATGGCACCACATCACAACCTGTACCAGGTGACTCCCACAGAACTAGCTAAATGAAAAGAAAATTTAAAATATGTAATAGGCACTAATCTGGAAGAGCAAGAACTCTTTAAAAAACAAACAACAAAAAAAACAACAACTAAAAAAGCAGTGATTGTTAATAATAATAACTAATAGTAATAACATTCCCCAAATGCGAACCAAAGCCCACCATATAATCCAAAACATTAAATCCCTAAATGTAAATAAAACACACTGATTATAATTCTAAACATTAAAACCGTGAATGCAAACAATACACAGTAATTATAATTATAAACATTAAATCCGTGGATGCAAACAAAACACCCTAATTATATTTCTAAGCATGAATAGTAATAATAACTAATAATACTAACGTTCCCCGACTATGAAAAAAAAATAAAAATAAAAGAAGAAAGAAAAAAAAGCTGGCTAATTATATTTCTAAACATTAAATCCGTGAATGTAAACAAAGCACTCTAATTATGTTTTTAAACACGAATGACTAACTAATAACTAATAATACTAACGTTCTCTGGGTATGAAAGAAAAAGCACACTGATTATTATTTCTACCCATTAAATCCGTGAGTGTAAACAGAGCACTCTGATTATATTTTTAAAACATGAATAATAATAATAATAATAGTTACTAATAATACTGACGTTCCCTGAGTATGAGAAAAAAAAATAAAAATAAAAAATAAAAAAAAGCACACTGATTATTATTTCTACCCATTAAATCCGTGAGTGTAAGCAGAGCACTCTGATTATATTTTTAAACATGAATAATAATAATAATAATAACTAATAATAATAATGTTCCCTGAGCATGAAAGAAAAGGCACACTGATTATTATTGCTACCCATTAAATCCGTGAGTGTAAACAGAGCACTCTGATTATGTTTTTAAACGTGAATAATAATAATAATAATAATGACTAATAATACTGACATTCCCTGAGTGTAAAACAAAGTACACTAATTATATTTCTCATTTTGCAATCGACTCGATGTACACACTCGCCTCTTCAGGGGACGTGAACACTCGTGTGGTTCCCTCATGCGTGATCTTCAGCCGGGCCGGGTGGAGCAGGCCGAACCGAACACCCTGGACGTTACGAAGTTTGCGGCGACACTCAGTGAAGGCGGCCCGCGCGCGAGCCGTTCTGGCAGTGTAGTCGGGGAACACAAAGATATTTGTACCGTTCACTTTGATCTGCTGCTGCTCCTTCGCCTTCGTCAGGATTTTCACACAGTCCGTGTGGTAGTGTAGCTTAGCCACAATTGGACGGGGCCGCTCGCCTGCCTTCGGTTTGGGTACTGGGATGCGGTGAGCATGATCGAGCAGCGGGTCCTCCTCGAAGCCGAAGGCCTCCTTTAGCATCCGGGAGACCGCAGCCGTTGTAGCCGATGAAGGGTCATCCTCCGGGACACCGATAATCCGGATATTCTGACGTCGGGACCGGGATTCAAAATCGTCACATTTATCCTCCAGCTGTGCCACCGTCTTCGTGAGGCTCTCGACTTTTTTCCGGAGGCTAACGATGTCATCTGTGCAGGTGGAGACGGACTTCTCCACCTCTGCTACCGTTAGCTTTAGCCCCGTGAGGTTCTCCTGCACTGCAGCTAGCCCCGATGATAGCTCATTTTTGAAGGCGGACAGCTCGGCGTTGATCGACGAGAGACTTTCACCCAGAGCGGCTTGGAATTCTGCTTTAATTATAGCAGTAAAGTCCTCTCGGAGAGCCACCAGCAGCTCCTGTTTGAGGCTGCCGACGTCACAAACTGTAGCGGCAGCTGCTGCTTTAGACGGAGGAGGTGACCCAGGATAGCTCGAGGTTCCGACACGAGGAGCAGGCCACAGGTGAGCATCGATCGAACTTACTCCTTTAGCTCCTTTAGCAGGCTTTGGTGGCATTTTGGCGATCGAACAGGAGATATGCGTTGAATGTGTAAGTTGTCTATTGTTTGCGGTCAAAATCGGAAGAAAGTGCCAGGCATTAGTTGGAAAACAGGCCAGTTCCGCAGGAGCGCACCTGAACACAACTTATCCCACCGCCATTCAGCCGGAAGTCCCCTCTATGACGTTTACGACGTAAAACCGCCGTCCAGCTCGGACCATCTGCCGTTCCGCATTCCATTTGCGATGTAAAAACCGCGTTCACAGTACAGTTTTGTTTATTTTTTTAATGTCCAGAGGACCAGACTTAGCTTTTTTAGAGAGTACAGTGCAGTATTCCTCCGCCGCTGCGTTTATGACGTAAAACCGGAAACTGCGTAACTTGGCTTTTCAAAATATATATATATATTTATGGGAGATGCGTCGTAACCACGAAACGTCGTAACTCGAGACCGTCGTAACCCGAGGACTAGTCCTCGGGTTACGACGGTCTCGAGTTACGACGTTTTGTGGTTACGTCACGGATCTCCATTAAAAAAAATAAAAATAAAAATAAAAATTATTTTGAAAACTTTTATTTTGAAAGCCGAGTTCCGAGTTCCTTCCGGTTTTGACAGCAGAAGCAGTAGCTTGACGGAGAAGCTACAGGGCTGGACCTTATTGTTTGGACCGGCAGACCGACGAGGAGGGACGAGCTAACATGCTAATAGACCTTACTGTAAAGCTCTGGACCGCGCAAAGCAATGGCAGCTGCAGAGCTTGGCAGAACAACGAGCTAACATGCTAACAGACCTTACTGTAAAACTCTGGACTGCGCAAAGCAATGGAAAACTACAGGCAGCTGCAGAGATTGGAGGAACAACGAGCTAACATGCTAACAGACTGAAGAAGGCTTCACCAGCTCCCAGTAGGAAATTTACTCTTTTTTCACTTCATTATACCACTGATTATCCTATTGTAACCTTCCTCTTGTTCCATATCTGATTGTTGCGGGCGGCGCAATTTAATTATTGCTGCGGCTGTTGTGCACACGTCCCCTCTCAAGGACGGTGTGTGCGTCAATTGCAATGTTTTGTGCTTCGGTGCAATGACGATGCCAATAAAGATATATTCTATTCTATTCTATTCAAATGTATGTGTTTGTGTTTGGTAACTGTACAATACTGTACATGTATATGGGGCAGTATGTATACGTATTTTCTGACTTACGATGAAATTCAGGTTACAACGGCGTGTAGGAACGGAACTCCATCGTAAGTCGGGGACTACCTGTATTGTACAAATGAAAATTGTTGCAAGATACCACTTACAAAAACTGATAATCCTGTATAACATTGAAACCCTGATGCATGCTCAATAATCCCGGTAGAAAAATTAAAAAAAAAAGAAGCTAAGTCTGGTCCTCTGGGCTCTGATAACATTGAAACGTATGCTAGCAATTTCAGACAAATCTTTGACTGGAAAATTATTTTAGAGCAAAGGAGATAAATGAATTTGGGTCAGTTTATTGAAGGTGCTTTGAGTTATTGTCGCAAAGTACTAATAAAAAACAGATTCTTATTTGTATAGTTACCATATTGTTTTTTTATTTATCAGCAAAGTTGTAGCTGCGCAGTCCTTCATGAAAAGAGCATTCCTCGAAGTTTGCTGTGTTTAGACTGCAGGCTAAATATTTATCCCACGAACTGAGAAGAACCGAGACTTCAGTAAAGGTTCACGTTGCTTCAAGACAGTTGCACACTTCTCACACATCCAACGTGCGCTGTCTATAAAGTTACACAAACATTAACTGTACACTGGCAGGCTCTGAGGCATGTACACATCAGTGGGGAGCACTCAGGGCAGGGGCGGCTGGTGGAATTTTCACCAGGCGGGGCTTTGAATCCAAATTCAGTTCAATTCAGTTTGTTGTGATGTGGCACTATAAAAATTAAGTTGTCTCAGGGCACTTTACAGGAACATCCACATACATAGAAAAGCCCATTAGTAAAGTTCTCTATCTAAGGAAGCCAGCAGACTCGTTGAATCTCCACTTTGTCGCAAAATACCGCACTTTCCGCCCTATATGTCGCATTAGTCCAATTATGTCCAATAAAGTGGAAAAATCCATAAACGTCGCATCTATTATGCATCACCGCTGACGCGTTGCGTATGCTACGCGTCACCGCAAATGGCCACAGGAGCGTGCATACAGGTAGTCCCCGACTTACGAGCGCTCTGATCTACGAGGTTCCGGACTTACGAGCTGGCGAATTTTTGGAAAAAACGCAAAAAGATACAGAGTTTTTCTGTGTTTTTTCACCACAGTTCGTTAGCTAAACATGTGGACACACGTTTCCGATCATTTTTATGCACTCGTAAGCAGTTTTTCGATGAAAAACGAGTGTTTGTAGTCGCGCTAGCAAAACCGTTCCAACTTACGAGCGAAATTCCGGACTTACGAGACACGTGGCGGCCGTTCCGAATTACGAGATTTCCATGTTACGAGCAACTCGTTGTAACGGAACTCGCTCGTAAGTCGGGGACTACCTGTAGTAGGACTTTAACAAGATTAACACTTAAAAACAATTATTTGTTTGCGACAGAGTGAGTCCGAGCAGAGGAGGCTACGGTCGGACACATGAGCTGGGAGCGGTCGGTGGACCCTAGCGGCCGAAAGTGGTACTTCGTGGTACTGCGCCCTTTTTTTCGGCAGAATGAATGGAAACTGTCATATCTCAGCCAAAAGTTGGTCTAAAAATATGGGGAAAAAAATCCCTAAATATGTCGCTCCGCCTCATAAGTCACAGGACATGAAAATTAGTTAAGAAAAACTGCGACTTATAGGCCGGAAAATACGGTAGATGTACTTTGTATACCAAAATATATATAGAGTATGTTCAAGACATTCCAAACACATGCACACATTACAGACTCATCGGTTCGCTCACTCATGCTCACGTCTGCACGCTTTATTAACTCATTCCTTACCTGTGAAACACAGTAAATAAAGCACATTAATGATGACTGCCGTTAGAATTTTCCACATCGCTTGAGGTGGTGGTTCGCTCCGGTCCTCTCCTTTCTACACAGGACCCTGGCCGGCATCAACAAACCCAGTGCCGAATGCAGCGGGTCTCCCAACTGTCTGCCTAATCAAAACTAATGCTAAATGTGTTGCTGTCTGACTGCTAAATAATATTTTATAGCCTGGTTGTGAGTGTCACTACATGATCTGTTCTGGGAAAAAAATAAAAAAATAAATCTGTACCCGGACGGCGGGACCGGAAGCACAATCCTTACAATGCACCGGTACTCAGGGCGCTTGAGTGGTGCGCCCAGAATCTTCCTATCTCTTGCAATAAAGAGGAGCTAACTACGTATGTACAACTTTTAACGAGAGTCTATGGGCTAAGATTCTTGTGCCCCCAGGGTGGAAATACGTCACCATCAGATGTTTTCGAAAGAAACAACTTAACTAATCATCAACTATAAAATATTTATCTTACACAAAAATATATACATATATTTCCAAAATATTTTATTTTATTATTTCATTTTTTAATATGATGAGTTGTGGGGCTACGCCCTTGTGCTCCCTACTGAGCAGCTGCCACTGCCTCAGGGCCTTCTACGCCTTCAGAGAAGGCCCCAAAAGTTAGCACATACAGGTAGTCCCCGATTTACGAGCGAGTTCCGTTACAACGAGGCGCTCGTAAACCGGAAATCTCGTAATTTGGAACGGCCGCCACGCTTCTCGTAAGTCCGGAATTTCGCTCGTAAATTGGAACGGTTTTGCTAGCGCGACTACGAACACTCGTTTTTCATCGAAAAACTGCTTATGAGTGCATAAAAATGATCGGAAACGTGTGTCCACATGTTTAGCTAACGAACTGTGGTGAAAAAACACAGGAAAACTCAGTATTTTTTGCGTTTTTTCGAAAAATTCGCCAGCTCGTAAGTCCGGAACCTCGTAGATCAGAGCGCTCGTAAATCGGGGACTACCTGTACTGTATTACTTTTTTTTCTTCTTTCAGCTGCTCCCTTCTTCAGGGGTCACCACAGCAAACCAACTTGCATGAAGACTTTGCAATCATTTTTACATTGGATGTTCTTCCTGACACAACCACAGACCACCGAGCTATCACAGCCCTCTCTATGTAGCAGAGAGCTGCTCTCTAGGGTGCACAGGGAAGCAGATGGTGGGGGTTAAGGGCCTTGCTCAAGGGTCCAGAGTGTGGCAAATGAGGGTGGAGGCAGGTGCGGGTTCATCGCATGCACCTTTCCCACCCACATTTTGATGTTGTCAATCTGGGGAGTTGAACTGATGACCTTCTAATCACAGGTACACCTTCTCTAACTTCTGCGCCACCACTCGCCCAGCACATATGAAATGTTACATTTAAACTTTTATTCAGCATTTATTTTATATAAAATATGAGTTTCTATGTGGTTTCTTTAAAACGTTGGCAAATTGATCGTATTTTACATAAACTGCTTTGCAGTTGAGCAGGAAACGTTCTTATTCATAAAAATACAGTTTTGATTCCAGACAGAAACGTGTTTGAAGGTTCTAAAAAAGCTAAGTCTGGTCCTCTGGACATTCAAAAAATAAAACAAAACAAAGCAAACAAAAAAAGTAGAAACGTTTCGTATAGCAAACAACCATCAGGGTGCTAATGATCCATTGTTAGGCTGATGGCCCTCCTTGATCATGTGAGCAACTGGTTTCAGGCTGTCATCAGCCAACTGGTTGTGCAACACTGTGAGAGGGTGCTATTTATAAGACTGAGCTGAATACAGCAACTCAGACTGAGGAAGTCTTTCGGACGAAAGACGAAACGTTTCTACATTTTTTTTGCTTTGTTTTGTTTTATTTTTTGAATGTCCAGAGGACCAGACTTAGCTTTTTTAGATTTTTCTACCTGGATTATTGAGCATGCATCAGAGTGTTTGAAGGTTCTTTCTTATCCGTTAGGACTTCACTGTCAGGGAAGAAGGCTGAGCTCAGTCAAAGACTCGGCAGAGGAGGAGTTTGTTTAACGACTGATGGGAAGATTAACCAATCAGAACATTGATATAGAGTGGGCGGGACCACAACACAGGACTCTGAGCCTTCAGGAATTCCCTGCATTCATATGCAACCTGTAAATTCAAAAATCCACAAAAAAGTTGTACAGGTAGTTTCTTTAATAAATAAAGGTTAATATAAGTATACATTAATAAATGTAAGTTTTATGGTTGTATTTTGGTTTCATTACATGATGGACGCTAAAAACAGGTAGTCCCCGAGTTACGACGCAGTTCCGTTCCTACGCCCGTTCGTAACACGGAAATCGTCGCAAGTCGGAAAATACGTCCAAACGGCACCTCATTACTGTACTGTATTTTTACCAAGCACTTAACACATTACCCTACATATTTATCAAAAAACACATACATTTGGAGCCATAATGAAGGAAAAAAAAGAGTTAATTTCTTATTGGGAGCTGGTCAATTCTTCTTCCGTCTGTTAGCATGTTAGCTCGTGCACCTCCGAGCTTCTGCAGCTTCACGTGGTCCACAGCAAAATAAAAGCTCGTTGCTCAGCTGTAGCCTGTCTGCCTCGTAAACCTCCGCTCAAAACAATAAGGTCTCCTGTATTTCCACACGCGGTCCATCAGTCCAAAGTTAGCATATTTAGCATATTAGCCCCTCCTGACCTCCTCTGCTCCGGTCTGCCTGAGGTCTCCTGTAAGTTTCCAGAAGTTTTCAGCATGTCAAGCTCCTCCCTCCCTCCCTCCCTCCTGTAAGTTTTGTTTTGGTACCATATTTTCTGGTGTAAAGGCGCATAAACCACGTAACTTGAAACAATGCTTTTCAATGGGAGGGCGTTCGTAACCGCGAAACGTCGTAACTCGAGACCGTCGTAACCCGGGGACTACCTGTACTAAGCTCTGTGGGTTATTGTTAAATTTTAGTGTAAATTATTAAAATTACAGTACATGTTCTTGAATGCAAGAGGGGTTGCATGAGAGCTGCTGGGTGGTCTTGGGACAGAAATGGGTGGACTTTTTCAGGTTGTGTACTCATATGGGTTGTCACTGTTTGTTGTTTGCTTAATTTTTGGTTAAAATTTACATTCAGTTTGTTGTTAGTTGCTGTAAAAAAGACACAATCAGATGCACCTGATGTATAAAAAATTGGGGAAGCACTTCCTGTTCAGCCTGTTCTTGAAATGTGAATGTGAAAGTAAAGTGGTGTATGCAGACTGCAACTCCGTGGTGTTTTCGACGTTAGCCTTTTTCAAGTTGCACATTGGTTACTTCACGAGTTCAGCTGAGTTCATGCTACATCACGTCTGACCCAAACAAGTAGGAATTCGTAAATTGTTTTAACGCATTATAGCTAAATAATAGGCAGTGGATTTCATAAAAATGTAACAGCATTAAATCCTAAAATAAATCCATTAAACAGGCAGTAGTTTTTCCAGTTTCCAGCTAAAAGAATGACCCAAAGAAATGGAACCCATAATGAGCCAAAATTGTGGGAAAGAGGGTTAAAAAACAAAAACTGAGGATGAAAGCTGGTAAAATACAAAGACAGAAACTGGACAATGTAGCAGAAATAAGGAAGAAATAGCAAAAGAAGGGTTCTTCTCAGATTGGGTGTTTCTGAACAAAATGATTAACAAATGAATCATCCCAAGTGGGGGAAAAAAAGCTACACCAGTACATTGAGGATGGGAACATAGAACAAGCTCAAGAATAGTATCAAGAACCACCTGACTGGAAAATTCATGAGAGAAGCTTATTTATATGGAAAATACGTGCAATTGTGACGATACAGCGCTGATTATCATAGGAAACAAGCATAATAATACAGCCTTTTCTGTTGGTTGAGATAAACATATCCTCGCTTTTGTGTGGTGCTTAAATGAATTCAGCAACTAATTTTTTTTTTTATAGATTCAAGCAAGTAATTCCACAATATTTAAATCAGTCCGGTAATAGTAACCAGAAATTTATATATAAAAGTGTCCCTTTTAAGACAACATTCTTCTACAGTTTTAATATTGAAAAAAAAAAAAAGTATGATTATCTTCTATGTACAGTACTTATAAGGTTGTTAGAATATGGGCTAATGGGATTTATTGAAATATGTTAATACAGTGAGTACAATTAATGGACTAAGTTTTCCCTCACCCGGACGCGGGTCACCGGGGCCCCACTCTGGAGCCAGGCCCGGAGGTGGGGCACGCTGGCGAGCGCCTGGTGGCCGGGCTTTTACCCATGGAGCCCGGCCGGGCACAGCCCGAAGAGGAGACGTGGGTCCCCCTTCCCATGGGCTCACCACCTGTGGGAGGGGCCAAAGGGGTCGGGTGCAATGTGAGATGGGTGGCGGCCGAGGGCGGGGACCCTGGCGGTCTGATCCTCGGCTACAGAAGCTGGCCATTGGGACATGGAATGTCACCTCTCTGGTGGGGAAGGAGCCTGAGCTAGTGTGTGAGGTTGAGAGGTTCCGACTAGAAATAGTCGGACTCACCTCAACGCATGGCTCTGGCTCTGGAACCAGTTTCCTTGAGAGGGGTTGGACACTCTTCCACTCTGGAGTTGCCCCTGGTGAGAGGCGCCGAGCAGGAGTGGGCATACTGGTTGCCCCCCATCTTGGTGCCTGTACGTTGGGGTTCACCCCGGTGAACGAGAGGGTAGCCTCCCTTCGCCTACGTGTGGGGGGACGGGCTCTGACTGTTGTTTGTGCCTATGCACCAAACGGCAGCTCAGACTACCCACCCTTTTTGGAGTCCTTGGAGGGGGTATTGGAGAGTGCGCCTCCTGGGGACTCCCTTGTTCTACTGGGGGACTTCAACGCTCACGTGGGCAATGACAGTGAGACCTGGAGGGGTGTGGTTGGGAGGAACGGCCCCCCTGATCTGAACCAGAGTGGTGTTCTGTTATTGGACTTCTGTGCTCGTCATGGATTGTCCATAACGAACACCATGTTTAAGCATAAGGGTGTCCATATGTGCTCTTGGCACCAGGACACCCTAGGTCGCAGTTCGATGATCGACTTTGTTGTCGTCTCATCTGATCTGCGGCCGCATGTCTTGGACACTCGGGTGAGGAGAGGGGCGGAGCTGTCTACTGACCACTACCTGGTGGTGAGTTTGCTCCGATGGTGGGGGAGGATGCCGGTCAGACCTGGCAGACCCAAACGTATCGTGAGGGTCTGCTGGGAACGTCTGGCAGAGTCTCCCGTAAGACGGAGCTTTAACTCCCACCTCCGGGAGAGCTTTGAACACGTTCCGAGGGAGGCGGGGGACATGGAGTCCGAGTGGGCCGTGTTCCGCGCCTCTATTGTCGAGGCAGCTTATCGGAGCTGTGGCCGCAAGGTTGTTGGTGCCTGTCGAGGTGGCAACCCTCGAACCCGGTGGTGGACACCGGCAGTGAGGGATGCTGTCAGGCTGAAGAAGGAGTCCTATTGGGCCTTTTTGGCTTGTGGGACCCCGGAAGCAGCTGATAGGTACCGGCAGTCCAAGCGGCATGCGGCTCGGGTGGTTGCTGAGGCAAAAACTCGGGCGTGGGAGGAGTTCGGAGAGGCCATGGAGAATGACTTCCGTACGGCTTCGAGGCGATTCTGGTCCACCATCCGGCGTCTCAGGGGGGGAAAGAGGTACGAGACCAACACCATTTATGGTGGAGGTGGCGTGCTGCTGACCTCAACTCGGGATGTTGTGAGTCGGTGGGCGGAATACTTCGAAGACCTCCTCAATCCTACTGGCACGTCTTCCACTGAGGAAGCAGAGCCTGGGGACTTTGGGTCGGGTTCTCCGATCTCTGGTGCTGAGGTCGCCGAGGTGGTTAAAAAGCTCCGCGGTGGCAAGGCTCCGGGGGTGGATGAGATTCGCCCGGAGTTCCTTAGGGCTCTGGATGTTGTAGGGTTGTGTTGGCTTACGCGACTCTGCAATATCGCGTGGACATCTGGGGCAGTTCCCTTGGATTGGCAGACTGGGGTGGTGGTTCCCCTATTTAAAAAGGGGGACCGTAGGGTGTGTTCCAACTATAGGGGGATCACACTCTTAAGCCTCCCTGGTAAGGTCTATTCAGGGGTTCTGGAGAGGAGGGTCCGTCGGATAGTCGAACCTCGGATTCAGGAGGAGCAGTGTGGTTTTCGTCCTGGTCGTGGAACACTGGACCAGCTCTACACCCTCAGCAGGGTCCTGGAGGGTGCGTGGGAGTTTGCCCAACCAGTTTACATGTGTTTTGTGGACTTGGAGAAGGCATTCGACCGCGTCCCTCGGGGGGTTCTGTGGGGGGTACTCCGGGAGTATGGGGTACCAGGCCCTTTGATAAGGGCTGTTAGGTCCCTGTACGACCGGTGTCAGAGCTTGGTCCGCATTGCCGGCAGTAAGTCAGGCTCGTTTCCGGTGAGAGTTGGACTCCGCCAAGGTTGCCCTTTGTCACCGATTCTGTTCATAACTTTTATGGACAGAATTTCTAGGCGCAGCCAAGGTGTTGAGAGGATCCGTTTTGGTGACCTTAGAATCGCTTCTCTGTTTTTTGCAGATGATGTGGTCCTACTGGCTTCATCAGTTCGTGATTTACAACTTTCACTGGAGCGGTTTGCAGCCGAGTGTGATGCGGCCGGGATGAGGATCAGTTCCTCCAAATCCGAGGCCATGGTCTTGAGCCGGAAAAGGGTAGCATGCCCTCTCCGGGTCGGGGAGGAGGTCCTGCCCCAAGTGGAGGAGTTTAAGTATCTCGGGATCTTGTTCACGAATGAGGGAAAACTGGAGCGTGAGATCGATAGGCGGATAGGTGCAGCGTCCGCAGTGAAGCGGGCGCTGTACCGGTCTGTCGTGGTGAAGAGAGAGCTGAGTCAAAAGGCAAAGCTCTCAATTTACCGATCGATCTACGTTCCCACCCTCATCTATGGTCATGAGCTTTGGGTTATGACCGAAAGAACAAGATCTCGGATACAAGCGGCTGAAATGAGTTTTCTCCGCAGGGTGTCTGGACTCTCCCTTAGAGATAGGGTGAGAAGCTCAGTCATCCGGGAGGGACTCGGAGTAGAGCCGCTGCTTCTCCACATCGAGAGGAGCCAGTTGAGGTGGCTCGGGCATCTGGTTAGGATGCCTCCTGGACGCCTCCCTGGTGAGGTGTTCCGGGCACGTCCCACCGGGAGGAGACCCAGAGGAAGACCCAGGACGCGCTGGAGGGACTATGTTTCTCGGCTGGCCTGGGAACGCCTTGGGATTCCCCCGGAGGAGCTGCTCCAAGTGGCTGGGGAGAGGGAAGTCTGGGCCTCCCTACTTAGGCTGCTACCCCCGCGACCCGACCCCGGATAAGCGGAAGAAGATGGATGGATGGATGGATGGATGTTAATACAGTTAATTATTACATTGTGTAACTTTTCATTATTTTAACCATATAACCATGTCTTCATTAAAAGACCTCCAAAATGAGAATGTTTCTTTTCTTAAATGTACCTAGTACTGTATACCCTTATTAAAAATAAATAAATGAATGAATGAATGAATAAATAAATTAATTAATTAATTTCTGGCAATACAACATTAGCTGAAAAATGTTTGCCATACTGATCAAAATGAACACCTCAGAAAAAAACATTGGACAGAATTTGGCACCCATAAAGACCAAAAATGAGTACATAAATTATGGTATGGTATTTAATCTGCAGAAGCTGGCATGTCTAGAAAAATCACCAGAGGGTGTGAATAGTGGCATCCTGAGTTAAGATAGTGATGTCAGGCAGTAGCCATCAGTAGTCAGTCAATACAATGAATGAAGGTCACCAGAAACAAAGGATGCCTTGTTTGTGCCTTAGACAGCATTTCTAATACATGGCAGTGTTTGAGAAAAGTCGCAGATGGTTGATCATATTGTGGGATGTACATATAAGCATCTGAGTGGCTTAGTGTTGGGTCCATTGCAAACGGGAGGTCTTCCACTTATGAAGGTTCCTATCACATAAAACTGACCATTACGATAAAGGATGGTTGTATTCTATGTATAGCATCTCAAAAGCCGTGACATTTGCACCTGCTATCTGGACAAATATTTTTCGGCGCCCTATAGCAGACCAACCCTGATTCTTGTGGCCCACTGTCCCGCATATTTTAGCTGTTTTCTTGCTTCAACACACCTGAAATTGACCAGCTTCTGCTCAAACTGATCAAATTCTGAGCAGATAATTCAATTATTTAAAAATTACAATTATTTATGTAGATGTGTTGAAGCAGGAAACTATATATCCAGGACAACAGGTCACGGAAAACATGAATGGTGACCATCGCTTTACAGCACCTCGTGTCATTCCACACTGTGTGTTGACAAGGGGCATCAATCAGGCTGTAGGGTCACCATCCCAAATAAAAGCTCCCTTTATCACCAGAGCAGAGACAATTGCATTTGGAGTGGCTCAAGGAGACATGAGCTGATGAGTAATGTCCCATCATGCCCAGCAATCAATCTCAATTCTGCATTATCATGGATTACCATTGTGGGATTACTGGCCTAGCACCATACTGACAGCTGTCAAAAGCCAAATAGAAAAGCTGTAAGTCAATATGCTACAACAGAGGCTACAACAGCTTTATGAGCTTTATTCATTTGCTTGTATCCAGGACCAAAGGAGTACCCCACCCCATTCACAGGGGACCAGCCATGTGCCCAGATTGCCAACTCCAACATCCATCTGGTCTGATATTGCAGTTATTGCCATACAGCCTCATACAACACGTAGTTCAAGTTTGGGAGCTAGAAGTTAATGCTTTGCCATTCCCCATGACTGTTCCAATGTTTACCGGTAAGTCCTTAATTGAAACCAGAGAGAGTTTATCTGCCTCAGTTTACAAAGGGTTAGCTTCTAACGTTTTTGCCTTAGAGCAACTTCTGAGCAACCTGAAGAGAGACTGTTTTGGCTAGTTTGTTGAATTTGGAAATGTTCTCATATCTATTCTCATTCCCAGTGTATCAAATGCTGCTGTTGTGTCAAATCCAAAAGCACTTGGTTAGGTTTCCGGAAAATTACTTTTTTGGCTTAAGGATACCATTTCACTTGCAGAGTGAGAAAAGGAAAACGCTAAAGGGTTCGTTTTAAAAGGCGCTTCTTGAAAGATCCGGTTTAACTCAAAGGTGTGTCTGTGCTGTGGAGAAAGTTTAAACTCGTTCCAAACATCCAACAGAAATCTGATAGATTTCAAACAATCATGATGGCAGATTTGCATGGAAACACACACCCATTGACAAATGGTGCTAGCAAAAATGTGCCAAGACAGTTTCTTAGTTCAATCAAGAGCGTGTTTGAATGTTTCACGGTCGAGCGAATGCATGTAAAAGGTAAATGGACTGTGCTTGTATAGTGTCTTTCTATCTTATCGAGATACTCAAAGCTCTTTACAACACAATCTGTGCCCTCATGTACTCATTCAAACAGCACTCTACTAGATCTATACAACGACTAATCAGTGCTTTATCAGATTTGTACACTGAAGGGACATACATTGGAGGCAACGAGGGGTTCAGTGCCTTGCCCAGGGACATTTCGGCATGTGACTGCTAGTGGAATTAAACCCCCAACAAAGGACGACTTGTCTAGCCACTCAGCCCTGTCCATGATGAAAGAGGACAAAGTGTTGTTCTAGTTAAGGGAGGCAAAAGATATAGTCTGCGCTGGTTCACCATACTAGTGTGAAGTGGCATACCGGTATATCTCATAGATTTTTCCAGAGCTGCACATTGAAACATTCAAAACATAGGAAATCAGGAATGTCAGACCTTTTTTTAGTCATTTCATATACCAGCTCAAAGCTCATGCGAGCACAGCGACATCACCTCACTTTCTAATTCCTCCCTCAATGACAGAACGTCATTACCGCGGTGCTATGGGAACACGGTCAAAGTATTTTTCTGCTTTTGTGCTGCCAGAAAATGCATCACAGGGCATAAAAATGGACTAAACTCAACAAGTATTTTCCCACAATATTTGGCAATGTTTTCTCAGCTGTTTTAGCCTCATGGAGTTGAATTTCAAGGTGTGTTCATTTGTACAACATTCACGATTTGCCAGGCTTGACATCCCTCAAATATTTGACCTCTTCCAAAATACATAATTGCAGGTTCAAGAGGTATTGTAAGAGCACTGGGTCATATTAAACGCTGACATCTGGAAATGCAAACGTGTATACGCATGCTATCATCAAAGTCCACACGTCCGCAGTATTGTGCTGTTCAACGCAGCAGGCGAGCTGAGACACCATGGCAACCGTTGTGGCAGAAGACATTAAGGAGGCGTAGGAGGGCGAGGACAGTGGGATGTCACTGTCTGTGTGCAAGTGTGCATCAAGGTGGAGGAGCTGAAAGACAAAGTTCGAACATAGGGGAAAAAACAGTGTGTATTTACAGACAACAACGCCATTCAGTCACACTTGAACAATCAGGTTGTGTGCTTGTTCTCCTTCTGAACATTGCAGTTTCTACTTACAGCCATAAGAACTCAATGACTCCGATGAAACAAGCGGTATGCCGATGTATCCCCCACCATCAATGAGGGATTTGAATAATAAATGTGTGTAGTTTGAGCTGAGAGTTTTTCTGGATTGGATAAGAATAGGGAAGTCAAGTAAACATTAATGTTTTTGGTGCAAGATATTCAAATGAGTCAGAGTGACACTGTGTTGAAGAAAGGGTAGTTGTTGTTTTTTTGGCTTGTCCGAGCCGATGCAGAATGACAGTTCTTAGGGAGCAAAGAGAGCAATTTTATACACCGCCCTGTGTAATGGTGGAGCAAGGGGCTGGCCAATGGGTAGCTTTGGCCACCATATAATCTTTGGCACCCACAAACTTTTGATGAAACTTTACTTTGAAGTACCGTAATTTCTGGGCTACTGAGCGCACCTGAATACAAACCGCACCCACTATATTTAAAAATAAAATAAAATTTTACATATATAGGCCATGCTTGTATAAGACATGGGTATCCTCATTATAAAATCAGATTTTTATTTTA
>JBBPBX010032330.1:0-15673 GCA_038048925.1 Garcialebias charrua | reverse complement strand
TGTTTATGTTTATTAAATTTGTTCTTTTTTTATTTTTTACAAAAAACAATACAAAACAATCCCATAAATTATAATGTACAAAATATAAAAAAATGAAAGGTAGCAGAAAGAAGAAAAAATCTTATTATATCTGCCCCTTTTTTCAAACAATCAGTTCAAACAATAATAATCTTCCAGTAACAGAACAAGATGAATAACTTTTTCTAATTTTCTAACTAATACAATACACATTAAGCTACAATATATATAATACGCTATGTATGCTAATATATATAATGTAACACATTTACGCTAGATATTTACACTGAAAGTAAAAAATGTTTTTTTAATTAAATACGTACCGGTAACATACATAAATACGTACAGTTAGGGCTGGACAATAATTTGATATTGATATTTATCACAATACAGGTAGTCCCCGATTTACGAGCGCTCTGATCTACGAGGTTCCAGACTTACGAGCTGGCGAATTATTGGAAAAAACGCAAAAAATACTGAGTTTTCCTGTGTTTTTTCACCACAGTTCGTTAGCTAAACATGTGGACACACGTTTCCGATCATTTTTATGCACTCATAAGCAGTTTTTCGATGAAAAACGAGTGTTCGTAGTCGCGCTAGCAAAACCGTTCCAATTTACGAGCGAAATTCCGGACTTACGAGAAGCGTGGCGGCCGTTCCAAATTACGAGATTTCCGGTTTACGAGCGCCTCGTTGTAACGGATCTCGCTCGTAAATCGGGGACTACCTGTATACTTTATTCAATAACGGTGATACGAGTTTTAAGCACATTTTCGATATTTCGATATACATTACACTATGATTACGTACAACGTTTCACTAATGCATTTTTTTTCCTTTTCAGTTCAACTGGCAGCTGTTTCAATCTGATAGAAAAATCCGCGACACAACTATGTAAGTGCGTGGTGACGTACACCACACACAGAGCTCGAGTCCAGAAGGAGTCAGCGGCAAGCTAGGCTAGGCTAAGCTCCAACTCACCGTTTTAGCTAAGGTGGCCATCTTGGATTTATTTTATGAAGAAAACAGAAACTTACTGCTGGATTAGTTTGAAACTCACAGAAAGTAATCATCAGATGTATCTCTAGAACCGATTAACGTTTGGAGCCATTTTGATTCAAGATGGCTGCCACAGCTACCTCAGCAAACACAAAATTGACTATAACTTGGCCATTCTTTGAGCTATTGAGCCGAAATTAAGTATGGTTGTAGCTGAGAGTGAAAATTGTTATACATTCCTAATGAAAATCAAACATCAAGGATGGCCGTCTTATCTAAAAGAGAAAAAAATACGATAACTGCCATTTTTAAAGATGAGCTGAAATTTGGCTTATTAGTAGCTGACAATGATCCCTAATAGAGTCTTACTGAAAATCAAAAATCCAAGGCCGCCTAAGCAGAAAAGGAAAAAAATACTATAAATCAGTCAATTTTACCGATACAGTATTAAGCTGAAATTTGGTGTGGTGATAGCTGAGAATGTTTCCTATCAAATGCTGTATCAAAATCAAAAATCCAAGATGGCCACCAGTGCGACATTTAAATGGCTTTAACTCAGCCATTTTCCCACATACAGAGCTGAAATTTGGTGAGGTTGTGACTGAGAACGTTTCCTATCACATACAGTACTGCATAAAAAACAAGATGGCCACCTTAGCTAAAAGAGAAAAATACCATATCTCTGCCATTTTTTAAGCTATTCAGCTGAAATTTGGTGTACTGGTAGCTGAGAACAATTCCTAACAAACTTTGACTGAAAATCAAAAACTCAAGATGGCCACCTTAGTCAAAAGAGAAAAATTACCATAATTCTGCCATTTTTAGAGCGATTAAGCCGAAATTTGGTTTAGTGGTAGCCGAGAGGAAACCCAAACACATATTTCTGTCAAATCAACACTTTTAATCAGCAGCAGCTTGGTAGTCCCCGTTAACGTTTCTCCAGGAACTTTCTAGTTTAAGTTATCATACCAAGATGGCTTTACTGATAGAGCTGTACTGATAGAGTGTATTTCCAGTTCACCTTTTAGATTTGCGACAGGGAACAAAAGTACAAACAGATATACATAAAAGGCGTAGCATTCCTTAAAGAAATGTATTTCACCTGCTACTTTTTGTGAGTTTTAACCCAAGATCGTCTTACGGTTAAAAAAAAAAATTACAGCATCGTATCCAGTTTTGGTCAAACCTTGAACAAAAGGAAAGAAAGAAAAAAGCCAACGAGAATGAAATACTCCATGCTGAAATATAAATATACAGGTGGTGAGTGTTTCTACATTGCAATCACATGATATCACGTTTTTCAATAAATTACGTTGCATTGAACAAAAACAGCCTTTGTAAGATCTTGGTGGGAGAAAGATGAAAGCTTTACAGTAAAGTCGTGGATTTTTTTCCCCTTATATCACTACATGCTCCTCTTTCTTCTTTTTGTCCGTCTGCATTTACGGCGAGTGAGAAGATTTAGGCCTAGCGGGTCGGCCTGTCAACAGAAGCCCCCCAGATTGAACCCAGACCCGTGCAGTTGTCACTTTGCACACGGGATTTTGTGTATTTGGACAACTTTGAGTGATCGGTTCTAAAAAGAAAAAAAAAAGTGCTTTTCCACTCATCGAGTCAGTTCTGGAGTTTGACATAATTGGTTAATGTTTGTTTTCTTTGTTTGCATCCATTTACTTCTTAAGCATAAGGGGAATGGAGGAACGGGGGCGAACATATGTTTCTGTCTGTTTCTCTCTTTTGCACTCGCAGACTTGTGCACACATTCTCCAACTGTGAGGTCATCCCCCAGACCTGCTCCGTGCAGCTCCTGCTTTAAATTCGTTTCGATGTGCCCGATTTTTAAACCGCGACCCACACACACACACACACGCTGCTCTTTGTTTTCATTCTCATACACCCGTTTGTTGGATTGTCTCATAAAACCGAGGTCAACGTTTGACATCTGAAGGAGCGCAAGATAAAAATCGACTACTTCAAGCTTTTAAGCGAGCAAAAGAAATGTGACGACAGTGTTGTAGTTCCTGCCTTTAATCAGTGTGGCCATCTAACGCAATTTAAGTGAGCAGAAAAGAAGCAAATAACCAAATTGACAATGTAAATAATTTAAAACGTGTATAGTATATACGGAAAAAAAAGTTTTACTAGAGGACATCAGTCCATCCATCCGTTATTTTTTACCCGCTTCTTCCATTTTGGGCCACTCTACAGTGGATATCTGTTATTTGAAAGACAGAAAGCAGTTTGTACAGATTGATGATGTAAGATCTAATCTGTGCAGTATTTCATGTGGAGTACCACAAGGTTCAGTACTTGGACCTAAATTGTTTATTTTACTTGTATATGCAAATGATTTAATTGAAGTGTCTGGTATCCTTAAATGTGTTTTTTTTTGCTGATGATACAACTTTTTTTGGTTTGGGTAAGGACTTGAATCAGATGTTTGAATTAATGAAGATGGAGTTTGCTAAAATATAAACTTGGTTTAAATTAAACAAGTTATCATTGAATGTTGAAAAAACTAATTATGTGATATTTAGTTTAAAAAAAGTTAACTGTGGATTTTCCTTTCAAAATTGATGGTGTTGAGTTACGCAGAGTAAATGAGGTAAGGTTTTGGGGAGTAATTATCAATGATAAACTGTCATGGAAACAACATATGAATTTTGTAAAAAAATAATAAAATCCAAGTCCATGGCAGTACTGTAAAGTAAGGGACTTACTGAATGATAAAGCTTTGTGTTTGCTGTTTAATACAATTATTGTCCCGCATTTAATTTATTGTGTGGATGTTGGGGGTACAGCTTGTAAAACTATAACCAAGCCTATTTTTATTTTACAGAAAAGAGCTGTAAGAATTATCACAAGAAAGCATTACTGTCATCCTTCAAGTATTTTTGTTTTATCAATTGAAATTACTTAAGTTTTATGATTTGGTAATATTCTTTTACTTATGTACAATGCTCAGAATCACATACTACCATCAAACATTCAAGCGTATTTTGTAAAAAGGAGTCGTTATAATCTAAAGGGAACGGATATTTTTGTAAAACCAAAGTATAGAACAAGTTTAAGGGGTAGGTCTACTTCAACACAGTGAATATGTTTATGGAATAGTTTGGATAATGATATTAAAAAAAAGAAGTTATTATTTATATTTAAGAAAAAGATTAAGAATATATTGTTGATAAGATACATATGTTAGTTAATATCTAATGAACCATAAATGAAAAATTGTGATGTTATGTATTTTGTTGTATTATTTATGGATGTTTGTTGCTTGAATTGATTGTTTGAATTGATTTTATTAAGACGGGGCAGAAATGATAAGATTTCATTCTTCTTCTGCTGCCTTTCATTTTATAGGTATTTTATTTTCTTTGTTTTGAAATTGTCATTGTGTTTTTTAATTGAAATGAATAAATAAATAAACTTAACGGGGGTCGCCGGTGCCCATGTCCAGCAATCACTGTGCGAGGGGCGGGGTACACCCTGGACAGGTCGCAAGTCCATCACAAGGCCACACAGAGACAAATGAGACAAAGAACCATTCGATCTGTCACTCACACCTAGGTACAATTTAGAGTTGCCTGTTCAAATTCATGAAGTAAACAAACTAAATCCACTTACCATAATTTTCGCTGTATAAGTCCCAGTTTTTTTTTGTGTGCATAAATTAGCATTCCCTGTGACTTATACAGTGTAGCAACATATTTATGTTTTTTTTTCCATATCTATAACCCAATTTTTGGTTGAGATCTAACAATTTCATTCATTCTGACATGGAAAATACTGAACACTACCATTTTCAGCCACTAGAGGGCCCTTGACTGATATGGCAAGCCAAGCGTCTCATTAATAGGTAATAGTGTCTATTAATGAGAAACTTGGCTTGCCATACAGAGCCACCTTCGTCTCGCTCCAGAACTCCTGGAGCAAACGTCAAAATAGCTGCTTTTCGCCACGACGTCCAGGCAAAATGCAGCTGATTTGACAATAGCCTATATGCCACGGGTTTCCGTTTCAGCACCTCCGCGGTCATTACACAGTCGGCGCACTTCCGGTTAGCGGGAAAGACACGAACATAAATGACTAAATACAATTAATAAAACATCAGCATACACACCAATAACAACTCTATACACATATAAAACCATATAAAATTATGGCGACGTTCCCCCTACGGATAGCCGCGATAAATGTTCGCCGAAACCCCCCCGCGGAACAGCTGTTCCCACCGGTGGGCGGACACAACGGTACTCACGTGTAGTGCCGGTAGCGCGCGGCCGCTTCCCGTTTCGGCTCGTTGTTATGGTAGGCTACTAGGAGCTAACGCTGACAACAGCGGAGGTGGATGGGAACCGGAAGTGGCGGGTAGGTGTTCGATTTTGCCGGAAGTACGTCACGCCCCCCCGTGGCATATAGGCTATTAAAGTTTATTTATTAAGGAAAAGTTCAACTGAGACATATGTTTGCTATATTTTTGAGCAAATAAATAATTGTTTTTAAGTGTTAATCTTGTTAAGTTCTTGTTAAAGTCCTCCCATGCATGCTCCCGAGGCCGCCATTTGGCAGCCAATCAATTTTTGGCACAACGCTGGCCCACGTTTCTGGGTTGTCAGCTGTGACGCAAAATAGATGAGACTTATATGGCGAAGTGATGTATATACGTTTCTTCACTTTATTAGACATGTTTGGACTGATGTGGCGTATACGGCGGTGCAACGTGTATGGTGGAAAGTACGGTAATTCAAGGTTTCGTGTCCTTGAATTAACAAGAGAACATACAGCAATGTATTTGCCTGTAAACAAAATATGTTATAGCAATCTGTAGCAATGGTTTGGACAAGCAAACACCTTGTTTAACATTTGACCTTGATTTGTGACCTTGACCTTGAAGCTGGTGAAAATGAAATGTTATGAGGTACTTCATCTAGGATATGTGTATCGAGTTTCATTAAATTATCTTTATTTGATTATAACTTAAAGCCCGGAGAAACAAATAACTTATTTCAACCGTGACCTTGATTTTGACCTTGGCCTTGAAACTTGGGAGAATGAAATGTTATGAGGTACAACATCTAGGATATGTGTATCGAGTTTCACTAAATTATCTTTATCCGATTATAACAAGAAGGCTCGGACAAGAAAAGACCTTGTTTCGACTTTGACCTTGATTTTTACCTTAACCTCGAAGCTGAGAAGAATGAAATGTCATGAGGCACTTCATCTAGGATACGTATTGAGTTTCAAATATTACTTTAATCTGATCAGAACTTATGGCCTGGGCGAGCAAAGACCTTATTTCAAAATTTGACCTTGATTTTTACCTTGACCTTGAAGCTGGGAAAAATTAAATGTTATGAGGCACTTCATCTAGGATATGTATTGAGTTTCAAATGTTACATTTATCTGATCAGAACTTGTGGCCTAGACATGCTAAGACCTTAGTTCAACTTTGATCTTTATTTTTTACCTTGACCTTGATACTTGGGAGAATAAAATGTTATGAGGCACTTCATCTTCTAGGATATGTGTATTGTTTCATTAAATTATCTTTACCTGATTAAGATTTATGGCCTGACCAAGCAAAGACCTAACTTTGACCTTGACTTTTTCCTTGACCTTGAAGATGGGGAGAAGGAAATGTTTTGAGGCTCTTCATCTAGGATATGTGTATCGAGTTTCATAAAATTATCTTCATTTGATTATAACTTAAAGCCCGGAGAAACAAATAACTTATTTCAACCTTGACCTTGATTTGCGACCTTGACCTTGAAACTTGGGAGAATGAAATGTTATGAGGTACTACATCTAGGATATGTGTATCGAGTTTCACTAAATTATCTTTATCCGATTACAGTATAACAAGAAGGCTCGGACAAGAAAAGACCTTGTTTCGACTTTGACCTTGATTTTTACCTTGACCTTGAAGCTGGGAAAAATTAAATGTTATGAGGCACTTCATCTAGGATATGTATTGAGTTTCAAATGTTACATTTATCTGATCAGAACTTGTGGCCTAGACAAGCAAATACCTTATTTCAACTTTGATCTTTATTTTTTACCTTGACCTTGATACTTGGGAGAATGAAATGTTATGAGGCACTTCATCTTCTAGGATATGTGTATTGAGTTTCATTAAATTATCTTTATCTGATTAAGATTTATGGCCTGAACAATCAAAGACCTAACTTTGACCTTGACTTTTTCCTTGACCTTGAAGCTGGGGAGAATGAAATGTTAAGAAGCACTTCATATAGGATATGTGTATCGAGTTTAATTGAATTATATTCACCTTAAGTCTCTCCTGACAATTGAACTTCTCACCCTGTCGCTAAGGGAGAGTCCAGCTACCCGGCAGAGGAAAGTCCTTTCAACCTCCTGTATCTATGATCTCGTTCTTACAGTCACTTCCCAGAATTTGTGACCATAGGTGAGGGTAGGAACGTAGGCCAACCGGTCAACGGAGAACACCGCCTTATAGCTCAGCTCCGTCTTCACCACAATGGACTGGTACAGAGTCCACAAAACTGCCGATGCTGCACCAATCCGTCTGTCAGTCTCACGCTCCATTCTTCCCTCACTCGTGAACAAAACCCCGAGATACTTAAACTCTTCCACTTGAGGCAGAACATCACCCTCGTCGACCTGAAGAGAGAAATCCATCCTTTACTGACTGAGGGCCATGGCCTCAGATCCAGAGGTGCTGATTCTCATCCCAACCGCTTCACACTCAGCTGTGAACCGCTTCAGTGGGAGCTGAAGATCACGGCACAATGACGCCAACAGGACCACATCATCTGCAAAGAGCAGAGATGGAAGCCTGAGGCCACCGAACCGGAAAACCCTCCGCCAGTTGGCTGCACTGAGAAATTCTGTCCATAAAAGTTATGAACAGAGTCAGTGACAACAAACAGCCCTGATGGAGTCCAACTCCCACCCTGAAGGGGTCCGACTTACTACCGGCAATGCGAACCAAACTCTTGCAGCGCTTGTATACAGGTAGTCCCCGACTTATGAACGAGTTCCGTTCCTACGCACCGTTCGTAACTCGAAAATTCGTAAGTCGGAACGCATTGCACGTGGCGTTCGTAAAACCGGATTTTCTGTCGTAAGTCGGAAAAAGCATGGTAGCGCTACGCCGCACACCCGTTTATCGACGTGAGACTGAACAAGCGTACATACTAGTCCATAAACATGCACAGAACTTTATTTACAAACGGTTAGCTAACACAGCACGTTCAATACTTAGCCTATCCCAACACATTATCAGGAAAAATAGTTAATTTCTTACTGGGAGCTGGTCATTTCTTCCTCCATCTGCTCCGATCTGCCTGCTGCCTGATAATGAGCGTGTCAGTGGAAACCCCCCACAACCCCCCACCCTCCTGTAAGTTTCAAGCTCCTCTAAAGGCCGAGTTATACTACTCGCGCTTTGGTCCGCTGGCTGGAGCGCGCGGAGTGCGCGCGCGCGCACTGAGCCATGCGGCTTCTGCATTTACAGTGTCGCCGCTGTGTTTATAGTTGACGCACGGCGGCACATGGCAAAGTGCTGTTCTTTTACGGACCAGCAGGTGGCAGTACCCTCTAAAACCTGTGCATATGTTGCAAGAAAGGGTGTAGAAGAAGAACTCTACCGTAGAAGAAGAACTGTTTGACGTCACACAACAAAAAAATGGCTTTCCGCTCGCGTGCTGAACTGTTGTCTTTATTAGAGGAGCAAATCATAATAGAACAACAGTTATTGTGTCTTCCAAGAATTCTGTGCCATTTGCACATCTTTATGTTCTCTCATAGAGGGATCACATAAATGGCGATATATCCGGATGCGTTCAGCAAGAGCAGCTTCGAAAGCGTCCATCGTCAACGGCGCGCGCACGAGCCTTGCAGAGTTTTTAAAAAAATCAGAGGTGCACGGCACGCACCAAAACGACGCACGGGGCCTACGCGCAGGGGCGGGGATAGTGATATTGCGTCACTTTTGGCGCGCACACCCTGGCGCACTGCGTAACGCGTCGAGTATAAATCTAGCTTCAGTTTCGTTTCCTGCTCCCAAGCTCCCCTGTTTTGGTTTCGGTACTGTATTTTCCGCCGTAAAGTCGCATCTTCGCCGTAACTCGATGCGATGTTTTTCAACGGAGTTCGTTCGTAAAGTCGGAACGTCGTAAGTCGGAACGTCGTAAGTCGAGGCCGTCGTAAGTCGGGGACTATCTGTATTCTAAATAAACAGCTTAATTATTTTTTTCATAAATATGCACTATATCGGCCTTTATTCTTCCAAACATCAAATAAATTGTTATCTTAAGATCTGATGAATTGTTTCTGTGTGAAACAAAACAGGTTTTCAGGTGTTCATATGGGGCCAAAGGTCTTGATGATGCCAGTACGAGATACACCTGACCATACAGTAGAGCCGCCTGGTTCACAGCTGAGTCAGCCCTGAAGATTTTATCTGTTATCTCCAAGCTTAAAAAGAAGTGTCCCTTTTAACTCCTTCGCATTCTTGAAATGGTTTCAGCCCAATCTGATAAGCGGGGGAGGAATCCAGCCTCTCTGAGCCATGGGCTCATTCACACATTCAGCAGATCGAGTTATAGAGAAAAGAAACCTGGTGTCTGCCTTTGGAGGAAATCTGGGAAGGAAAGCAGATGGTTTCCATTAGCCTTAGCTGTGTGTGTGTGTGCGTGTGTGTGTGTGTGTGTGTGTGTGTGTGTGTGTGTGTGTGTTGTGTGTGTGTGTGTGTGTGTGTGTGTGTGTGTGTGTGTAAGAGGCCGGCTCATTTCTCAGCAGCCATGTTCGTGACGAAACTGGGTTGTATTCTATTTGTTTCGCCTCGCTTCTTTTACGAGGATGGATGCGAGCGGAGTCTTGACCCAGATTGCCCAACGCTGCTTCGCCGCTGCACGTTACGCAACCCCAGAGTTCAGACTCAGAAAGTGGAAACGAAGAGAACGGAAACGGGTCCTTAAAAAAAAAGGAAGCAAGTTGTTGCAAAACTGATAAGTATTCTTTAAAGCAGGGGTTCCCAGCCCTGGTCCTTGAGGAACACCAGATGTTTTAGTTGTTTCTCTGCTCCAACGCACCTGATCCGGTGATTTAATTACTCCAAGTTCTGCAGACGCCTTCTAATCACCCATTTACTCAAATCAGGTGTGTTGGAGCAGGTAAACAACTAAAACATGCAAGATGGTGTTCCTCAAGGACCATGGTTGGGAACCACTGATTTAAAGATATATATTATCACCCACCACCAAAATTCTAAGGTGGATAGTAACGTTTTAGCCTGTGACTTTTCGTTCCTATTAGCAAAGTATCTCATGAACTACTGGACATTTTTTTAATACTAGCAACCAAAAAAAACAGTCATTGACTAAACTGGAGTCAACCCAATTCAAGATGGCTGCCACGGTCCACTGGCCTTAAAAAAACTGAAAAAAATGACAACTCCACCAGTTTTGCAGATTTTGAGCTAAAATCTGGTGTGGTAGTAGCTGAGAGTCATTCACAACACAAAATCCAATTGCAAAAATTGTTGTTTCAAAGTTTGGCATTAACTTTTGGTTGTCTGTTAGCAAAATATCTCATGAACTCCTGGACAGATTATAATTATGAGTATAATGCTAAAGGTTTTTAATCATGCTGTTGAAGTATTGGATGCTAAGGATTACTGTGCTGCACTTACCTGTCCAAAGCCTTTGATACCGTACATCATGACATCTTATGCCATACGCTCTCAGATTGTAAGGATATTTGCTTCTCAGATCACACTGTTGGTTGGTTTTCTCAGATCGGAGGCAATGCGTTCAACACAACAGTACTTCCAGCTATTTAACCGTTACTAATGGTGTGCCACAAGGCTCAGTTTTAGGACCCACTCTTTTTACAATTCATATAAATAATGTAGAGCAAAACATTCCTGACGCATCCTTGTATCTCTATGCCGATGACACTATTTATTGCCGAGCTAACACAGTTGCCAAGGTTTTCCAGCTTCTACAGTCTTCATTTGACATCATTCAGTCTGACTTGTTCCATCTCAAACTGGTGTTAAATGCTGAAAAAAACAAAAGGATGTTATTTTCAAACAGAAAGTTGGTGCTAGCAGTCCTCCACCCCCCCATCTCATCCATGGTTAGTGTTCCTATTGAGTTTGTGGATTTTTACAAATACAGGTAGTCCTCGACTTATGACGAAGTTCCGTTCCTACGCTCCGTCGTAAAGCGAATTTCGGCGTAAGTCAAAACATACGTCCAAACTGCACCTTATACGTACAGTACTGTATTTTACCAAGGACTTAGCCTATCCTAACACAGTACCCTACATAATTATCAAAAAACACATACATTTGAGAGCCATAATGAAGTGAAAAAATAGTTAATTTCCTACTCTGGAATGCTGGTGAAGCCATTTCCTCCGTTTCTCCCTCCCCCCTCCGGATTCTCCATTCGTTTACGTTGTAAAACCACCGTCCATAAAACAGCTACTTTTTCACAGCTGTTGCATGTCCAGCTTGGTCCAACAAGTTTTGTTTTTTGAATGTCCAGAGGACTAGACTTAGCTTTTTTTTAGAGAGTACAGGGCAGCTGTAGCCGCAGCTAGCAAAACCGGAAACCGGAAACTGCCAAAAACTGCGTAAATCGGCTTCAAAATAAAAAAAAATAAAAAAATATATATATATTTTTAAATGGGAGATGCGTGACGTAACCACGAAACGTCGTAACTCAAGACCGTCGTAAGTCGAGGACCTGTGCTTGGGAATTTTAATTGATGCACATCACTCTTTTAAATCACATATTGAAAACCTGATAGAGAAACTGAAATTAAAACTGGGTTTCTTTTTCAGAAATAGATCACGCTTAACTCTGAATGTCAGAAAACACCTTGTAGCTGCTACTTTCCTATCATCCATTGATTATGGTGACACATGAATGCTCCTGCCAGCTCGTTGCAGGTGTTGGATGCTGTCTACCATGGTGCACTAAGATTCATTACTGGTTGTAACTACCATACCATTAGCAGGTCGCTTTCGTAAATGAGCCCTCGAGGCTCAATAAGATTTACCTGACTAAATAAAGGTTGAATGAAAAAAAATATATATATATACAGTAGTATATATATATTTTTTTTTCATTCAACCTTTGATGGGTATATATTATATACCCATCACTGCACCCTGTACTCCTTGGTCAGTTGGTTATCATTACGTAGGCTCTCAAACTGGTTCATTTTCATCTATAAATCCCTCCTTGGCCTGCCACCTTCTTATATCTCCTCCTACATGTCATGATGTCAGTGCGGTTACAGCGTGCGCACTCAGGACATCATTACCTGCAGTGTTCCCTCATTGCGAACTGAACTCGGCAAAAAGGGCCTTCTCTTACGCTGTTCCTGTACTACCTTACAACAAGATCTGAAGCTGTTAACTTTGATTTCTTGCAGGGGAATGCGTTCGCGCTCTCCCCTGATGATTTGTATAAATTAAAATGTAAAAATTATTCATATGGGATATTGTAGAAGTGGAATACCTTGTTAGTAGTACATACTTTTATTGTAGTAGTAAATAGTAGTAGATACTTAAATTGACAAAGAGCAAAACCGTCTTCTGTTATTACCAATAGAGTTCAGTCGTTCTTGCGTTGAACGTGTTGTGAATTTACTTAAATTTGAGTTTAGACAAAAACTCCTGGACTTAGTTGTAACAGAAGACATTTCAATTCAAAGAACAAGAAGTGTGGGGGTTTGAGTTATTTAAAAAAACAAAAAAACAAAAAACTTTGATTTCTTGAAGGGATTTTAAATACAGGTGGTCCCTGAGTTACGACGCAGTTCCATTCCTACGCCCGTTCGTAACTCGAAAATCGTCGTAAGTTGGAAAATACGTCCAAACGGTACCTCATACATGCACCTCATATGTCCAAACGGCCCCTCATACATGCACCTCATATGTCTGTCTCTCAGACTGTCTCTCAGTCTGCTTCTGCTGGTTCGAGCCTGGAGACTTCTCAGTCTCCTCCCTGAGTACTGTATTTTTACCAAGCACTTAGCCTATCCTAACACATTACCTTACATAATTATCAAAAACCACATACATTCGGAGCCATAATGAAGGGAAAATAGTTAATTTCTTAATGGGATCTGGTGAGCTCTTTAGCTTCGCGTGGTCCACAGCATTTACAGCAACTTCTGTTAGCATGTTAGCTCGTTGCTCAGCTGTAGCCTCTCTGCCTCGTAAACCTCAGTTCCAAACAATAAGGTCTCCTGTTTTTCCACGCGCGGTCCAGAGTTTTACAGTAAGGTCTGCTCTGGTCTGCCTGTCGAAACAATGAGGTCTCCCGCTCCTGTAAGTTTCCACTGAGCGCGTCAAGCTCCCCCTCCCTCCGGAAACTGCGTAAATCGGCTTCAAAATAATAATAATAATACTTTATTTATAAAGCCATTTAAAACAACCACAGCTGCAACAAAGTGCTGTACACATAAAATCAAGAACATTTAAACACATAAAATAAGATTTTTCAAATTTATTTATATATTTTTTATGAGATGCGTGACGTAACCCCGAAACGTCGTAAGTCGAGGACTACCTGTATTTGATAAGGTCAATAGAAAAATCAAAGCAAATGTGTTCTTGTTTTTAGTATTTCCCATTGTTTTATATGGCGTCTTGATTTGACCGCGTTTATAACTTATTTTATCGATTTAATAGATTTTCGTTAAATTATTGTTGTCTGTCTCTGACATATGTGGTCTAAATCATGTCTCTCTTGTAAATGAGTCCTTGCGACTCATTGAGACTAACCTGTATAAATAAAGGTTGCGTGAATGAATGAATAATAAAAGCCACACACTAACATCACAGCCAGTGAGCACGGCAAAGGCAAAGGAAAGCGGGCGATGTGCATTTGAAGCTTTTCAAGAAAAGGAAGAATTTGTTTAAAATAAAATGGCGATACACAGAGACGTGCATGGCAGCTTTCTTTCCCAGTCCGGTTGTGTCAGATACAGAAGCGTCCACAAACAGAACCACCTTCCTCAAAGCTTCTCCAGTGTGGAGCTCCATTTGTGGGTCAGTGACATGAAAACATCTGTGCAGGGCCCTGCTGCTGATAAGCAGGAGCCTCTTCCACTTCTGGTCCTTCAGAGCCCCGCCCACCACTCCATCCTGGAGACAAGCTCAGAACTAGACCGGAAAAGAGGGTTGTCACTTCAAAATAAGAGTTGGTAATCATTGCTTCATCTGTATTTTTATGAGCGTATTGAACATAAGAGGATTGATTGGCCTTTACTGTTTCTTTATTTTTATTATACATTTGTCAATTTTTAAATATTGTCTGTGCTGTAATAGGTATTCTTACGGCATTTTTTTCCTTTTGTTATATTTGAATTATCTTGTAAGGTTTTTTTTTTAAATTTATTTTAAAGTTATGAGCATTTGTTTTGAGTGTATCAAGGGATTTTATTTTGTGTAAACTACTGAATTCCCTCCAGTATTGTAAAAAAAAATAGTTATATTAGCTCTTATTTATCCAGGAATAAAAACAATTACAGGGAACCCCCGACCTACGAACGAGTTTGGGACCTAAGAACCGTTCGCAGCTCGATCCGTTCGTAGGTAGGGGGTGAAAATTATATAAAAAAAAAAATATATTCATTCATTCATTCATTCAACCTTTATTTATCATGCTAACGGAGCGCGCGCACACATTTAAGCATGTAAAGTAGTGTACTGTAATGTTAAACATTGCTATTCACATTTACAGAATAAATAAAAATATATTTTCTTACTTTGAGATGGTCAAAGCCGACATAGGTTGCCATGCGTTGATTGTTTTCGGGCCAAGCAGCGCGGGGGCCGGCAAGCCACCGCAGCTGCTCCAGACCTGTGTTAGCTAGCTGGCTAGCTTCTGCTAGCCAAGCCATGAGCTAGTGTTGGAGCGGCGGCGCGATCAATCTGCAGCTGCTGCTCCAGCCGCTGCTCCAGCCTGAGACGTCCACAGAGCTATTCCAGCTAGTAATTAATCCATATGATGCGATCCTGGTCACCAGTGTTCAAAAGGCCGGCTCCCGTGTTAGCTCCAGTGTTAGCTCTGGAGCTAGCCAGGCCGGAGGTGTAGCCAGGCCGGCCGGAGGTGTTCGCACGGCGGCCTGGCACGATCGGCGATAAATCCGCTGCTGCCTGAGACATCCACAAAGTTCACAGAGACGTTTCCAGCTAGTAATTAATCCATATGAAGCCATCCTGGTCACCAGTCTTCGTCCGGCTCTCGGCAGCTAACCTAAGATGGCGTCCGGTGTTCTACATTAATTTGTGACCGGAGACCCCAGTGACTGAACCTAAAATAGCGTCCGGTGTTCTACATTAATTTGTGACCGTGTAAACTGAAGACCTACTTCCTGTTGCCCAAGATTGCTCAAAAATTGCTCAAAAATGATCAGAAATGATCTTTTTTATCATAATTATTATTTATAAAGCCTTTAAAACAACCAGAGCTGCAACAAAGTGATGTACACATGAAATTAAGAACATTTAAACACAAAAAAAAAAAAAAAAAAAAAATTTTTTTTTTTTTTTTTTAATTCATATTTTTATTAAATATGATATGTTCGTAGGTCCCGTGGTTCGCAGGTCGATGGGGTCGTAGGTCGGGGGTTACCTGTA
>JBBPBX010032329.1:21290-33953 GCA_038048925.1 Garcialebias charrua | reverse complement strand
ATGTTTGTGTGTATATATACACACACACACATATGTGTATATATATATATATATACATTATATATATATATATATATATATATATTTATGCATGTATATACACACATGTGTATATACATATTTATGCACACACATGTGTGTATATATATATATATATATATATATGTGTGTATATATATATACATACTGTATATGTGTGTGTATATATATATACATTCATATGTACACATACATACATATACACATACATGCCTATTATATGTAAGTGTACTGTACATATATATATATATATATATACTGTACACACATATGTGTACATATATATGTATATACATATATGTATACATATATGTGTGTGTGTATATACAAGCCCAAAACCAGAAAAGTTGGCACGTTGTGGAAATCGCAAATAAAAACAGAATACAATGACTTGCAAATCTTTTTCAACCTATATTCAATTGAACACACTGCAAAGACCACATACTTAACGTTCGAACTGGTAAACTTTGTTATTTTTTGCAATTATTAGCTCATTTGGAATTTGATGCCTGCAACATGTTTCAAAAAAGCTGGCACAAGTGACAAAGAAGACAGAGAAATTTGAGGAATGCTCATCAAACACTTATTTGGAATATCCCACAGGTGAACATGCAAATTGGGAACAGGTGGGTGCCATGATTGGGTATAAAAGCAGCTTCCTTGACATGCTCAGTCATCCACATAGAAGGATGGGGCGAGGGTCACCACTCTGTGAACAAATGCGTGGGCAAATTGTCGAACAGTTCAAGAACAACTTTTCTCAACGAGCTATTGCAAGGAATTTAGGAATTTCACCATCTACGGTCCGTAATATCATCAAAAGGTTCAGAGAATCTGGAGAAATCACTACACGTAAGGGGCAAGGCCGAAAACCAACATTGAATGCCCGTGACCTTCGATCCCTCAGGCGGTACTGCATCAAAAACCGACATCAGTGTGTAAAAGATATCACCACATGGGCTCAGGAATACTTCAGAAAACCACTGTCAGTAACTACAGTTCGTCGCTACATCTGTAAGTGCAAGTTAAAGCTCTACTATGCAAAGCAAAAGCCATTCATCAACAAGATCCAGAAACGCCGCCGGCTTTGCTGGGCCCGAGCTCATCTGAGATGGACTGATGCAAAGTGGAAAAGTGTTCTGTGGTCTGATGAGTCCACATTTCAAATTGTCTTTGGAAACTGTGGACGTCGTGTCTTACGGACCAAAGAGGAAAAGAACCATCAGGACTGTTATAGGCGCAAAGTTCAAAAGCCAGCATCTGTGATGGTATGGGGGTGCATTAGTGCCCAAGGCATGGGTAACTTACACATCTGTGAAGGCACCATTAATGCTGAAAGGTACATACAGGTTTTGGAGCAACATATGCTGCCATCCAAGCGACGTCTTTTTCATGGACGCCCCAGCTTATTTCAGCAAGACAATGCCAAGCCACATTCTGCACGTGTTACAACAGCGTGGCTTCGTAGCAAAAGAGTGCGGGTCCTCCCCTGGCCTGCCTGCAGTCCAGACCTGTCCCCCATTGAAAATGTGTGGCGCATTATGAAACGTAAAATACGACAACGGAGACCCCGGACTGTTGAACAACTTAAGCTGTACATCAAGCAAGAATGGGGAAGAATTCCACCTGAAAAGCTTCAAAAATTGGTCTCCTCAGTTCCCAAACGTTTACTGAGTGTTGTTAAAAGGAAAGGCGATGTAACACAGTGGTAAATATGTCCCTGTGCCAACTTTTTTGCAATGTGTTGCTGCCATTGAATTCTAAGTTAATGGTTATTTGCAAAACAAAATAAAGTTTCTCCGTTCGAACATTAAATATATTGTCTTTGCATTCTATTCAGTTGAATATGGGTTGAAAAAGATTTGCAAGTCATTGTATTCTGTTTTTATTTGCGATTTGCACAACGTGCCAACTTTTCTGGTTTTGGGCTTGTATATATATATATACATATATGTGTGTATATATATATATTATATATCCACTTATATTTGTGTATATACTGTATACGTATATACACATATCTATAGACATGCATACATATATACACATATACGTTACATACGTATATATATTTATACATATACACACATATATACAGTATATATACATGTATATATTTTTATATATACAGTATATACACACATTGATGATGGTGGAGTACACTACTTTGGACAAGTGGCATGTGTCCTAAAAAATCTGCGCTCCTCCATTGTCCCAGTTGATCAACAAGTGTGTTCCAAACTCTAAAACATTTGTAATATACTGTAAACTTAACAACATGTAATCAATCAATTCCAATCAAAATATCAAAGCATCTTTATTTGAATACTGTAAATGTTACATGTCAATGAAATTGTAACAGTTTAAAAAAAAAAGAAAGACTGGTGTTATTTGTAGTTGCGGGTGAAAAAGAAAATAGTGGATTGGATTTCCTGGAAGACTGAATCTCCGCCCTCCAACCTAGGAATACGCCCCCTGACCAATCAGTGACCACACTGTGCTGATGTCATAACTGGACCCTACAAGAACCAGACCTAGAGACAGCATTAGTAAACCTGCTTCTATATTCTTCTGGGATAATTTATTTAATGATATCTGTTGGAAAGATGTTTGGTTGTTACCTAGAAAATACTTTATAACTAATAAGATTTGAGAAGTGTCCCTAAAGATTCTGCATAAATGTTATCCTGTAAACTATATAATCTCCAAGTACCGTCCAAACGTAGACCCAATGTGTTCACTCTGCCACAGCTCTGAGGAGACCATCATCCATCTCTTCTGGGACTGTTCTCATACTCAGCTGTTCTGGAAAGACATTTTCATGTATGTAAATAGAAAGTTAGAAATTGACCTACCATTTGACG
Organism: Garcialebias charrua; assembly: GCA_038048925.1. NCBI lineage: Eukaryota > Metazoa > Chordata > Actinopteri > Cyprinodontiformes > Rivulidae > Garcialebias > Garcialebias charrua. The sequence continues at coordinate 31,050 of JBBPBX010032329.1, read as the reverse complement.
CTAAAATTATACTGTTTGGTTTCTTTTGTCCAAATATTTCAAGTGAGAAAGTTTTTGTTGTAAATTTAATACTACTCTTAGCCAAATTTTACATCCACAGCTGTAAATTCTCCTTGCTAAAACCTAGATTTATAGTGTTTTCTAATTATATTTCCTCTTACTTATCTACTTTAAAGTATTGTACTAATGCCAAAGCTTTAAAAACTAAAACAATCTGTAACGAATTTCTGTTGTAAGCTGCCCAAAACTCATTATTGTTTTTGTTTATGTGCCTTTATTCTCTTTTATGCTATGCATGCCTTAAGTCTCGAGCCTTGTTTGACATTGTAAGTTTTTTTTGTACTTGTTTTTTTTATAATAAAAAAAAAAAACCTATGTACCCCAGTGAGGCAGGCACCAAAATAGGTCTGGTTTCACGTGAACAGGCCCCTGTGGGTACACTCCATAACTAGTTGTTAACTAGTTACGAACGAGCCCGAACGAGCGCGAACAGGCCCTGTGGATAAAGGGCATAACAGGACTGGTCCAGTCTAATAGGACTTGTCCAGTCTACTATCAGGACTGGTCCAGTGTACTATCAGGACTCCAGTCTAATAGGACTGGTCCAGTCTACTATCAGGACTGGTCCAGTCTAACAGGACTGGTCCAGTCTAACAGGGCTGGTCCAGTCTAATAGGACCGGTCCAGTCTACTATCAGGACTGGTCCAGTCTAACAGGACTGGTCCAGTCTAACAGGGCTGGTCCAGTCTAATAGGACTGGTCCAGCCCTGTTAGACTGGTCCAGTCTGCTATCAGGACTGGTCCAGTCTTCTATCAGGTCTGGTCCAGTCTAACAGGGCTGGTCCAGTCTACTATCAGGACTGGTCCAGTCTACTATCAGGTCTGGTCCAGTCTAACAGGGCTGGTCCAGTCTACTATCAGGTCTGGTCCAGTCTAACAGGGCTGGTCCAGTCTGCTATCAGGTCTGGTCCAGTCTAACAGGGCTGGTCCAGTCTACTATCAGGACTGGTCCAGTGTACTATCAGGACTCCAGTCTAATAGGACTGGTCCAGTCTACTATCAGGACTGGTCCAGTCTAACAGGACTGGTCCAGTCTAACAGGGCTGGTCCAGTCTAATAGGACCGGTCCAGTCTACTATCAGGACTGGTCCAGTCTAACAGGACTGGTCCAGTCTAACAGGGCTGGTCCAGTCTAATAGGACTGGTCCAGTGTTAGACTGGTCCAGTCTGCTATCAGGACTGGTCCAGTCTAACAGGACTGGTCCAGTCTAACAGGACTGGTCCAGTCTAACAGGACTGGTCCAGTCTAACAGGGCTGGTCCAGTCTAATAGGACTGGTCCAGTCTACTATCAGGACTGGTCCAGTCTAACAGGACTGGTCCAGTCTAACAGGACTGGTCCAGTCTACTATCAGGACTGGTCCAGTCTAACAGGACTGGTCCAGTCTAACAGGAATGGTTCAGTCTACTATCAGGACTGGTCCAGTCTAACAGGACTGGTCCAGTCTAACAGGAATGGTTCAGTCTACTATCAGGACTGGTCCAGTCTAACAGGACTGGTCCAGTCTAACAGGACTGGTCCAGTCTGCTATCAGGACTGGTCCAGTCTAACAGGACTGGTCCAGTCTAACAGGACTGGTCCAATCTACCTATGCCCCTTTTCCACTTGCTCGGCGCAGAGCAGTGTTAATTTTGACAGCTATTTTTAATTTAGTTTTAGTCTTAGTCATGTGACTAAAACATCATTTAGTTTTAGTCATTACTTAGTCATCAGAATTTTTTTTGTTTTAGTCTAATTTTAGTTGACAAATCAATGAAAACATTTAGTCGACTAAATCTACAGTCAATTAAGTCGACTAAGTTATACATAGTAAAAACTTTTCATCAATTCTCTGTAGTTACTAAAACAAAACAATGTTTTAACCATAATATTAATATTAATATGCAATACATACAACAACAAATAAAACTTTTTTCAAACATTATTTGTCTAACCTTGCTTTTAACAGTAAAACTACAAGCAGTACTTGAATCCAGTGTTAATTTTGACAGCTATTTTTAATTTAGTTTTAGTCTTAGTCATGTGACTAAAACATCATTTAGTTTTAGTCATTACTTAGTCATCAGAATTTTTTTGTTTTAGTCTAATTTTAGTCGACAAATTGAAAACATTTAGTCGACGAAAATAATTAGTCGACAATTAGTCGACAAAATTAACACTGGAGAGCGGATCAGTCTGGTCCGGTCTGGTTCAATTCGGATCGGCTCACATGTAGCTCTGTCTCCATTCACTTCTGTAGCCCTTCGGTGGGCGGGGTGTAGGATCCTACCCGTCTCACACGTGGTGGAGGTAGTGTTCCCTCAACTATATTCTTTTGCCATGATATCTATTATGTTCGTGCTCCAATAATACGATCAGCTACGCTTCGGTTTGGTGCGGGCGAGGACAAGCTCAGATGGAGGATCTGTTGTTGTTGTTCTGAAAAGACCCACAATGCACCTCTCCCCTCCAAACAGCCTCCTCCCCCCCGACCAATCAGTGACCGACAGTGTTTATGACGTGAAGGACGGCTTACAGCTTGCCTGAACCCTGCTCTGAAATCAGTCCGGAATCGCAGTGCGGCGCGGCTCATATGTGAGGTGGGAAATGCGTCCAGCTCGCTTCTGGCACGCATATATTGCGCAATAACCGACCCGAACCGGCAAGTGGAAAAGGGGCATAACAGGACTGGTCCAGTCTACTAACAGGACTGGTCCAGGCTAACATGACTGGCCCAGTTTACTAACAGAACTGGTCCAGTCTACTATCAGGACTGGTCCAGTCTAACATGACTGGTCCAGTTTACTAACATGACTGGTCCATTCTGCTAACAGGGCTGGTCCAGTCTAACATGACTGACTGGTCCAGTCTGCTAACAGGACTTGTCCAGTCTAACATGACTGGTCCAGTTTACTAACAGGACTGGTCCAGTCTATTAACAGGACTGGTCCAGTCTACTAACAGGACTGGTCCAGTCTAATAGGACTTGTCCAGTCTACTATCAGGACTGGTCCAGTGTACTATCAGGACTCCAGTCTAATAGGACTGGTCCAGTCTACTATCAGGACTGGTCCAGTCTAACAGGACTGGTCCAGTCTAACAGGGCTGGTCCAGTCTAATAGGACCGGTCCAGTCTACTATCAGGACTGGTCCAGTCTAACAGGACTGGTCCAGTCTAACAGGGCTGGTCCAGTCTAATAGGACTGGTCCAGCCCTGTTAGACTGGTCCAGTCTGCTATCAGGACTGGTCCAGTCTTCTATCAGGTCTGGTCCAGTCTAACAGGGCTGGTCCAGTCTACTATCAGGACTGGTCCAGTCTACTATCAGGTCTGGTCCAGTCTAACAGGGCTGGTCCAGTCTACTATCAGGTCTGGTCCAGTCTAACAGGGCTGGTCCAGTCTGCTATCAGGTCTGGTCCAGTCTAACAGGGCTGGTCCAGTCTACTATCAGGACTGGTCCAGTGTACTATCAGGACTCCAGTCTAATAGGACTGGTCCAGTCTACTATCAGGACTGGTCCAGTCTAACAGGACTGGTCCAGTCTAACAGGGCTGGTCCAGTCTAATAGGACCGGTCCAGTCTACTATCAGGACTGGTCCAGTCTAACAGGACTGGTCCAGTCTAACAGGACTGGTCCAGTCTAACAGGGCTGGTCCAGTCTAATAGGACTGGTCCAGCCCTGTTAGACTGGTCCAGTCTGCTATCAGGACTGGTCCAGTCTACTATCAGGACTGGTCCAGTCTAACAGGACTGGTCCAGTCTAACAGGACTGGTTCAGTCTACTATCAGGACTGGTCCAGTCTAACAGGACTGGTCCAGTCTAACAGGACTGGTTCAGTCTAACAGGGCTGGTCCAGTCTAATAGGACTGGTCCAGTCTAACAGGACTGGTCCAGTCTAACAGGACTGGTCCAGTCTAACAGGGCTGGTCCAGTCTAACAGGACTGGTCCAGTCTACTATCAGGACTGGTCCAGTCTAACAGGACTGGTCCAGTCTAACAGGAATGGTTCAGTCTACTATCAGGACTGGTCCAGTCTAACAGGACTGGTCCAGTCTAACAGGAATGGTTCAGTCTACTATCAGGACTGGTCCAGTCTAACAGGACTGGTCCAGTCTAACAGGAATGGTTCAGTCTACTATCAGGACTGGTCCAGTCTAACAGGACTGGTCCAGTCTAACAGGAATGGTTCAGTCTACTATCAGGACTGGTCCAGTCTAACAGGGCTGGTCCAGTCTAACAGGACTGGTCCAGTCTACTATCAGGACTGGTCCAGTCTAACAGGACTGGTCCAGTCTAACAGGAATGGTTCAGTCTACTATCAGGACTGGTCCAGTCTAACAGGACTGGTCCAGTCTAACAGGAATGGTTCAGTCTACTATCAGGACTGGTCCAGTCTAACAGGACTGGTCCAGTCTAACAGGAATGGTTCAGTCTACTATCAGGACTGGTCCAGTCTAACAGGACTGGTCCAGTCTAACAGGAATGGTTCAGTCTAACAGGAATGGTTCAGTCTACTATCAAGACTGGTCCAGTCTACTATTAGGACTGGTCCAGTCTAACAGGACTGGTCCAGTCTGCTGGCAGGACTGGTCCAGTCTAACAGGGCTGGTCCAGTCTAATAGGACTGGTCCAGTCTGCTATCAGGACTGGTCCAGTCTACTATTAGGACTGGTCCAGTCTAAAAGGACTGGTCCAGTCTGCTGGCAGGACTGGTCCAGTCTAATAGGACTGGTCCAGTGTACTATTAGGACTGGTCCAGTCTAACAGGACTGGTCCAGTCTGCTGGCAGGACTGGTCCAGTCTAATAGGACTGGTCCAGTCTACTATCAGGACTGGTCCAGTCTAATAGGACTTGTCCAGTCTACTATCAGGACTGGTCCAGTGTACTATCAGGACTCCAGTCTAACAGGGCTGGTCCAGTCTAATAGGACCGGTCCAGTCTACTATCAGGACTGGTCCAGTCTAACAGGACTGGTCCAGTCTAACAGGGCTGGTCCAGTCTAATAGGACTGGTCCAGCCCTGTTAGACTGGTCCAGTCTGCTATCAGGACTGGTCCAGTCTACTATCAGGACTGGTCCAGTCTACTATCAGGTCTGGTCCAGTCTAACAGGGCTGGTCCAGTCTGCTATCAGGTCTGGTCCAGTCTAACAGGGCTGGTCCAGTCTACTATCAGGACTGGTCCAGTGTACTATCAGGACTCCAGTCTAATAGGACTGGTCCAGTCTACTATCAGGACTGGTCCAGTCTAACAGGACTGGTCCAGTCTAACAGGGCTGGTCCAGTCTAATAGGACTGGTCCAGTCTACTATCAGGACTGGTCCAGTCTAACAGGACTGGTCCAGTCTAACAGGACTGGTCCAGTCTAATAGGACTGGTCCAGTCTAACAGGACTGGTCCAGTCTAACAGGACTGGTTCAGTCTACTATCAGGACTGGTCCAGTCTAACAGGACTGGTCCAGTCTAACAGGACTGGTCCAGTCTACTATCAGGACTGGTCCAGTCTAACAGGACTGGTCCAGTCTAACAGGACTGGTCCAGTCTACTATCAGGACTGGTCCAGTCTAACAGGACTGGTCCAGTCTAACAGGACTGGTTCAGTCTACTATCAGGACTGGTCCAGTCTAACAGGACTGGTCCAGTCTAACAGGAATGGTTCAGTCTACTATCAGGACTGGTCCAGTCTAACAGGACTGGTCCAGTCTAACAGGAATGGTTCAGTCTACTATCAGGACTGGTCCAGTCTAACAGGACTGGTCCAGTCTAACAGGAATGGTTCAGTCTACTATCAGGACTGGTCCAGTCTAACAGGACTGGTCCAGTCTAACAGGAATGGTTCAGTCTACTATCAAGACTGGTCCAGTCTAACAGGGCTGGTCCAGTCTAATAGGACTGGTCCAGTCTGCTATCAGGACTGGTCCAGTCTACTATTAGGACTGGTCCAGTCTAACAGGACTGGTCCAGTCTGCTGGCAGGACTGGTCCAGTCTAATAGGACTGGTCCAGTCTACTATTAGGACTGATCCAGTCTACTATTAGGACTGGTCCAGTCTAACAGGACTGGTCCAGTCTGCTATCAGGACTGGTCCAGTCTACTATTAGGACTGGTCCAGTCTACTATTAGGACTGGTCCAGTCTAATAGGACTGGTCCAGTCTGCTATTAGGACTGGTCCAGTCTACTATTAGGACTGGTCCAGTCTGCTATCAGGACTGGTCCAGTCTACTATTAGGACTGGTCCAGTCAAACAGGACTGGTCCAGTCTAACAGGACTGGTCCAGTCTAACAGGACTGGTCCAGTCTAACAGGACTGGTCCAGTCTGCTGGCAGGACTGGTCCAGTCTAACAGGACTGGTCCAGTCTGCTGGCAGGACTGGTCCAGTCTAACAGGACTGGTCCAGTCTAACAGGACTGGTCCAGTCTAACAGGACTGGTCCAGTCTAACAGGACTGGTCCAGTCTAACAGGACTGGTCCAGTCTGCTGGCAGGACTGGTCCAGTCTAACAGGACTAGTCCAGTCTGCTGGCAGGACTGGTCCAGTCTAACAGGACTGGTCCAGTCTAACAGGACTGGTCCAGTCTAACAGGACTGGTCCAGTCTGCTGGCAGGACTGGTCCAGTCTAACAGGACTGGTCCAGTCTGCTGGCAGGACTGGTCCAGTCTAACAGGACTAGTCCAGTCTGCTGGCAGGACTGGTCCAGTCTAACAGGACTGGTCCAGTCTAACAGGACTGGTCCAGTCTAACAGGACTGGTCCAGTCTGCTGGCAGGACTGGTCCAGTCTAACAGGACTGGTCCAGTCTGCTGGCAGGACTGGTCCAGTCTAACAGGACTGGTCCAGTCTAACAGGACTGGTCCAGTCTGCTGGCAGGACTGGTCTTGAGAGACCGTGTCACCCCCAGTGGGCTGGCTGCAGCAGAGGAGACTCTTTTCTCACGGACAATGTAATTATTTCAGCTCAGTGATCAGGAATGCCATATTTCACAGACCGCTGCTCCTCTGAACGTCCAACTGAAGCACCTCCACTCACGTGTCTCCAAACCTGTCCAACGTCTGGACACATCTGCATTCTGCACCTCCCTATCAAACTGTTTTACAAACACATAGAAGTTGGTGTGGTAGTAGCTGAGAGTCAGTCACAACACATACTCCGAGATAATCTAAAACTTTAGCATGACTTTTCTGTTAGCAAAATATCTCACGGCCCACTTGGCAGACGTTACTGAAACCGTTAGAAGTGGATTGTTGGACGTTTGTGCACGACTGATAAACATTTGGAGTCCATGGCTGCCAACATCATCCAACTGAAAAGGGACTACGATGCAGCCAGTCTGACAGATCTAAAAAAGCTAAGTCTGGTCCTCTGGACATTCCAAAAAAATAAAAAGCAAAAAAACTGTAGAAACGTTTCGTCTTTCATCCGAAAGACTTCCTCAGTCTGAGCTGCTGTGTTCAGCTCAGTCTTATAAATAATAATAATAATATAATAATGTCTATTCCTGTCATCTGCGTATGTTTCCCATACACAGACGAAATTCGTCTCTGCATTTAACCCAACCACCTACCAGGTGGTGCAGTGAGCAGCCCGAAAGCGCCCGGGGAGCTGGAGAAATAGGTGTGCACTCATAGACACCCCAAGCTGGGTAGTGGCCGGGGCGCGAACCCGCGACCTTCGGGTCCGTAGTCAAAAACCCTGCCACTAGACCATCTTGGCTCCAATAGCACCCTCTCACAGTGTTACACAACCAGTTGGCTGATGACAGCCGAAACCAGCTGCTCACATGATCAAGGAGGACCATCAGCCCAACGATGGATCGTTAGCACCCTGATGGTTGTTTGCTATTCACAGAGGGCTGAGTGATACTAGCAATAACAGCATTGTAAGAGGGGGACAGTTGAACCCGGAGGCCTCCACCTCTGTTTAATGATGGATGGTTTCTTTTCACAAAGATGGCCTCCTTTACTCCTCTCTCAAACCATTGTTCCTCTCTATCAAGGATGTGAACATCTTCATCCCTGAAAGAGTGACCGCTGGCCTGGAGATGAGTGTAGACTGCAGAGTCCTGACCTGATGATGTTGATCTTCTGTGCTGGGCCATCCTTTTGGCCAGTGGCTGTTTAGTTTCCCCGATGTAAGACTGATCACAGCCCTCCTGACACTGAACAGCATACACAATATTACTCTGTTTGTGCCGGGGGACTGGATCTTTGGGATGAACCAGTCTTTGTCGTAATGTATTTTGGGGTTTAAAAGCCACTGGGACGTTGTGTTTAGAAAATAAACGTCTCAATGTCTCTGAAACTCCCGCAACATACGGAATGACCACTGGTCTGGGTCTGGGTTCCTTCTTTTCACCTGATGGCTGGCTGGAGTCCTGTTTGGGTTTCTTCTCTGCTTTCAGGAAGGCCCAGTTAGGATATCCACATTTCTCTAGAGCCTGTTTTGTGTGTGATTTCTCCTTCTGTCTGGCTCCTGAGTTAGTGGGGACGCTGTCTGCTCTGTGGTACAGAGTCCTGATGACTCCTAACTTGTGCTCCAGAGGGTGATGGGAGTCAAACTGTAAATACTGGTCTGTGTGGGTGGGTTTGCGGTACACCTCAGTTTGCAAATGTCCTCTATCAGAAACTGAGACCTCACAGTCCAAGAAAGCCAACCTGCCATTTTTTACATCTTCTCGTGTGAACTTGATATATTTATCCACAGAGTTGATGTGATCAGTGAAATGTTGGACTTCCTGAGATTTAATTTTAACCCAGGTGTCGTCAACATACCTGAACCAATGACTTGGTGGTCTCCCTGAAAAGGACGTCAAGGCTCTCTTTTCTACCTCCTCCATGTACAGGTTGGCAACAATAGGAGAAACTGGAGACCCCATAGCACACCCATGTTTCTGCCTATAATATTTCTCCCCATATGTGAAGTAGGTTGACTGCAGGCACAGTTTCAAGAGTTGACACAGAGGACCAGACTTAGCTTTTTTAGATTTCTCTACCTGGATTATTGAGCATGCATCAGGGCAGTCTGACAGATGTTGAGCTCAGGTTCATGTAGAGGTAGCTGAGAGTCTTCCTAACACTCGAGCACAACAAGGTTTGACCACATTGTCTTTACCTCTGTCGTTTTTCAACAAAAGATGATCTCCCTACAACAGAGGTGGCCATAACGTTGATCGCAAGTTACCGGTCGATCGCGGAGGCATTACTGGTCGATCGCAGCGTGACATTATTATTTTTTTTCCGCAGCGTGACATTAAAAAATTGTCAGCCTATCAAATATCCCGTTACTTGACTGACATACAGTGCAACCAATCAGATGACAACTGAATCTTGAGTTTTAGCCTATCAAACATCCTGTCACTTGATTGACATACACGGCAGCCAATCAGATGAGAGCTTTAGGTCATCACTCATGTGTAAAAACAATGGAGCAAAGGTAGCCTGGTTAAAACCAGACCCTTGTCCTTCACTTCGCTTTGTACTAGGGTCTGGGATTTCTCCCATAGACAACGATTTCTCCGGTCGATTTTTGACCGGACCAATCAGAGAACAGAAGGCGGATTACCGGACCAATCAGAGAACAGAAGGCGGAGTTTTGAACGACGTCGACTGACGTCGTCAGTTAAAATGGCTGCCGCCACGAAGGAATTTTCATGAAAACAAGGTAAAAAACTATTATTTCTTTGCTGAGAAAAAATATATTTCTTAGCTGACGTTATATCAGAAGT
>JBBPBX010032329.1:10172-20691 GCA_038048925.1 Garcialebias charrua | reverse complement strand
CATCGTTCCAGGTGAGTGACGCTGTGATGTTTCTCTGCACGCTTAAGAAACATACTGGTTGGGAGTTGACTTCACTGTATTATTCAAATCATACGAGACACTTTTCATAGGCTACAGCATAACCTTGGCTTCTCTGCACTTTTCCCTGTCCCGCAGCGGGCACGTTTGTGTCACATTCTTTCGCGGTGCGTTCAGGGACAGTGTAACATAAATGCATAAGCACCGCTGTATACATTAAATCTCTCCGTACCAAAAGAGCCATTTTTATGCCTTCCTTCACTAAATTAAACGTGTCTGGAGCCATAACAACCTGCTACAACTGTGGTTATCAACTGGTGGCCTGTGGACCACTTTAGATTTGCTGGAGGGGGCTTTTGTATAGGCTATGCCATTTATTAAAGTACAAAAATATCTAATGATTTTTTAACATTTAAAGACCAGATTCTATAAAGAAGGGGAGTGGGGATCAGTTTCTACCATCTTTAAAAAAATAAAAAATCTATATTGCTGTCACCACCACCGGGCACCTCATGTGGTCCCTGCGGGCGACCAGGTGCCTGCGGGCACCACGTTGGTGACCCCTGATTTATCATGTGTTGTGCAATATTGGCTTATTCAGTTATGCAAGGTACATCAACATATATTGTACATAAAAAGAATCCTTAATACATTTGAAGATAATTATATGTTTTGCATTTTTGTATTGGGTAGATCATTTTGACTTGTTTTTTTTTCAATAAGTAGCTCGCATGCTGAAAAAGTGTGAGCACCCCTGCTCTTATGGTGGGTGACAAGGCCTAGACATAGAAGCTTCTAGACTTGTGGACACCTTTGAGTCCAGGTGGTGGGGTCTCCTCCTGGTGGTCCCACTCTGCGTGCAGCTGAAGCTGGAGGCCATAACAGTCAAGGAGCTCCCCCAAGGCGGGCAATAATACATTTGTGAATGGAAAGGAAAATTTGCGTTCATTGTTAAAATTAAACTTCACTATGACGTCCCCTCGGTGAGCGACCAATCCGGAGAGCAGAGGATAAATCCTCCACCAATCAGAGCAGAGACCACCGCAGCGAGCAGCCAATCACAAGCCGGTATGCAAATAAGGAGTTTGTCTCGGCAGGAGCTGAATGTCAACTAGTCAAAGATGGAGTCCAGAGCTGGGAGGCCGTGAGGAGGTGCCACTGGACGGAACACGGTTCGTCTTCCTCCCCCGGAGCCGCTCCGCCTCTCGAACCGCGCCAGAGGCTCGCGCGCACCGAGCCGAGCAGCACGGGGGGGTTCTTTTTCAACACTTGGTTGTGTTCGTGGAGCTGGAGGGAGCGGCCTGCCGCCGCCAGGTGTCCGCCTGCAGAGCCTCTCTGTCGGACACCGCGGCTCCTGGACACCGCGGCTCCTGGACTCACGACCAGCGTTACGGCCATTGTGTGTATGGGTGCGCGTGCACATTAGTGAGGGATGGAAATCTAATCGTGCGCGCTCACATGCTGACAAAGATAGTGATTGACAGGTAGGTTGTGTGCACGAGCTGATAATTTCTGTGTTTAATTCTCTATTTACTGTCTTTAATAACAGATGTGACGTCACTCAGCGTTTATCAAGTTCTTCTTCTTTCTGTGTGGATAAAAGTAATGTGTCAGTAAGTGAGCGCACCTCTACAATAAGATTTATTTATTTATGACATGCCTTTAGACATTCATGCTGTTTACACCTGCAGCAATCATTTACTGTTTGAATGATAAGAACCAAATCAAATTAAAGATTGCACATTTTTATTATGCAAACGCTGAGCGTTATTACACATTTAATCATTTAATCTTTCTTTGCATCTACACCTCTGCAATTAATTTATTTTGCAGAAATAAGAGTGAACCTGAAATCTCTTTAGATTAGAAAACATAAAATTGCTTAATCATTGTTTATTTTTACACTAAGTGTTTGAGCACTTACTGATAAGAATACAGTATAACGAAATACTTCAAGTGTTTAATGCATTTCATTAGATGAAGCCACTTTTTTTCAGTCATTCTGTTGGATGTGGTGAAGTCCAGGGGTCTGCTGCCACTGGGCCACAGCTGAACAATTAAATATTGAAGATTTTGCCTAAAACACATTAAAGCTCTGACATGTGCTACTACGTTCTAATAGAAAACATGTTACTGATGTATAGAAATAATTGATGATTGTGATTTGTATGACATGAAAAAAATAAAATAAAAAATAAACCCGAGAAATAGAAGCTAAATGTCAAATGTTCAGTTTAGTTTATAAAGGCGAGAAGAAAACTTTTTGAAATGTACATTTGTGCACAGCACGAGTAATTATCCTGTAGTTTAAACCCACCGAACGTGTGCTTAGCAGCTGTGGATGTTTTTTTAAGATCTAATTGGCCTAAATGTAAGGAACAAAGTGTACCTGTTGGAGATAGAAGGCTATACAGCCTCAGAGTAACGTGTTCACTGTGTGTCAGTAGCGTGTTCTGGTTCTGACAACATGGACTCTGGTACCCAACAGTTTTTGCTTGTTTGTTTTTGTCCTGGGCTCTAAAACTGTATTCTGATGGTCCTGGAAGGGACAAGGAGCTCTTTAGCTCATTGTAAAGGTCTCAACATTGGAAAGAACACCCCCCCCCCACACACACACACACACACGCACCCCACCCCTCGGTTTCCTAGAGTTTCACGTTGCCACTTTGGCTAAAGGGACAGGAATAGCAGGCGTTAAATGAAAGTTTCTGGTGTTGTATGGCGGAATGTGCTCTTTGCCCTATATACGTTCTCTCCACCCTCGTTTCCTCCCAGCAGAGCCGTGTTCGCTGCCTGTTTCCAGAGACGCTGCCGTCTCCACTTGTCCTTTTTGTCTGTGCGAGCTTTGGGCCTGTGCATTCTACACCAGCCCACACTGGAGGCTTTTATAAGCTGCTGCTCTGGTTGCAACGTGTTAATCATTATAGTTACGTTGACGCTCACATGGCTGCTCCACTGTTTGGTGAGGATGGCATCAGCAGCGCGATTGCTGGGTTTCTCAACAGAAGTCGGACGCGTTGAGAAGCAGCGATGTTGTCCAAAGCCCTTTTTCTGTTGTACTACTGTGAAATCAGATGAGCAGTGCAATATTAAAAGGGCATTGGCTCTCACACACGATCACCATGCCTCCCCCGTCCCAGATTCTCATGAGCTCTATTCATATTGTTCTTCAAGCGCATCAAGATGGCTTAGTTTAGGTCTGTTGGTCTAAAGTGTGGACTGGAAGATCTTAGAGGGGAAATGGGCCACGCTTTTACCTTTTATATATTTATTTTTCTTGGTGCGTTCAATAAATGTTTATTTTCTAACAAAGCCTAAAAATCTAAATTTTTTTCATTCTATATTGATCATATAAAGTTACACGTTCCTCACAGTGATTTTTTTTCTATTTACTGTACGTCTATACTTTTTTATTAACTCGCTAAGTGGCGCTCGAGCCTCTGTACCGAGTCGGACTTAAACATAACCCGGAAGAGCTCCATGTGTCCTGGCTGGATGAAACGGTGTACATGTACATGTATAGAGAAAGCAGTTCCATGTGCATGCTGAAAAACTGGACACGCCAATCTCAGACTGGCTGACTCGCTGTCTTTACTGAAAGCAGGACGTAAATAGTGCATGCACCTTGTAGCTCGTAACACATTCGGGTCGGTAAAAGCAACAAATGAAACAGAACGTGTTGGGGTTGAGTGGAGTTTTAGGAAAAACAAAATGTGTTTAAAACGACGTTTAATCGAAGACGAGGCATGCTTTTTGGCTACCTGATCTGCAGGGTCTTCACAAAACTACGGACTGGAAATAATAATAAAAAAATGGACAAAAAATCATTTTGGGGGTACTAATGGAAATTACTTTTTGTTTTCTATTTCCTTAAAATACATTTATCTAAAAAAAAAACCTGAAATGTGAGATTTTATTTATTTATTTTGTAATTAAAGACACCTAAAGAGTTAATTAAATAAATAAAAAGTCTATTTAATTTGATATTTATTTTAGACTGAGATGGCGCTAAAAGACTGACTGTAGTTTATTTTGGGAAAAATATTAGAAATCAACATTTTAAGCAGTTGAGTATTGGGGGTGTGTGTGTGTGTTGATTTCTGCCCCCTCCTCCAAAGGAGCTCTGTCATGAAGTTAAAGAACCCTCTCCAGGGGTTAATGGTCAGTGGTTGTGGAATGTAAGGCTGCCCCCCTGTTTGTGTGTGAAACCAGTGCAGAGGTCAGCTGCTTTGACGATGTTGCACTACTGTACCATCCACTAAAGCAGTGCAATAGTATTGTCATAGCATTCGGCCTTTGGCCTGCGCTACAGCAGCCGGAGGACAGATGGTAATACAAAAAAAAAAAAAATACAAAAAAAGAAGAAACAGGGTTATTTCTTATTTATTTATCAAAAGATATCTTTAACTCACTGCTCCAAACTCACACTCAATATACCAACTAACCATGATGGTGATAATACAAAAAAAAAGAAAAAAAAAAGAATGATCCTTCCTATGATGATCCAAAGGGTGAACTAACTCTATCTATCTATCTATCTATCTATCTATCTATCTATCTATCTATCTATCTATCTATCTATCTATCTATCTATCTATCTATCTATCTATCTATCTATCTATCTATCTATCTATCTATCTATCTATCTATCTATCTATCTATCTATCTATCTATCTATCTATCTATCTATCTATCTATCTATCTCTATCTATCTATCTATCTATCTATCTATCTATCTATCTATCTATCTATCTATCTATCTATCTATCTATCTATCTATCTATCTATCTATCTATCTATCTATCTATCTATCTATCTATCTATCTATCTATCTATCTATCTATCTATCTATCTATCTATCTATCTATCTATCTATCTATCTATCTATCTATCTATCTATCTATCTATCTATCTATCTATCTATCTATCTATCTATCTATCTATCTATCTATCTATCTATCTATCTATCTATCTATCTATCTATCTATCTATCTATCTATCTATCTATCTATCTATCTATCTATCTATCTATCTATCTATCTATCTATCTATCTATCTATCTATCTATCTATCTATCTATCTATCTATCTATCTATCTATCTATCTATCTATCTATCTATCTATCTATCTATCTATCTATCTATCTATCTATCTATCTATCTATCTATCTATCTATCTATCTATCTATCTATCTATCTATCTATCTATCTATCTATCTATCTATCTATCTATCTATCTATCTTCTTTATTCCATTTTTATGAAGCAACACATTTTATTTCACGTAATAAAAACTATGTTATTTCATAGTAAAATTAGTAAAATTTGCAATACTAAATGGTAAAATATCCAGAATTTCAACAGTATTTAACAAGTTTGAACAACAAACAAATGCATTAAAACATTTTTCAGTTCAGCAAAACATTTAATGCTTTCATTTTGTACTTAAAAATATCCCTCTGAGTCATTATAAAAAAATAAAGATCTTAGTTTAAAAAAAAAGAAAAGCACCTAATGTGTTTTATAAATGAGAACAGGAACATTTTTGTTTTTGTAAGATAAGTGCTTAACACGGGAACGTAGAATTAGGGGTGGGCGATATTACCAAAAAATGATATCACGATATATTTTTTGAAATACCCCGATAACGATATCAGACGATATTTCACAACAGTCACCAGAATACAAAAAAAATATTCATATTTAACAAGCAAAAATATATATACCGCACCAGCCGCCACTGAGGTGTGCGGTAATGACTATTCTAACACTTTAACACATTTTAAAAGAGCATACAGTAAATAAAAATAATAATTTCTTACTTTAAGCGGCAGCTTCTGTCATCAGTTTGCTGTTAGCTCCAGCTGTTAGCTCCAGCTGTTAGCTCCAGTTGTTAGCACCGCTGCGTTACGTCTGAGCTTCGCAGCTTTCTGTAGCACCACGCAGTTTAAACCCTTTACAGAAGGACTGTTAGTATCCTAACTTCATACAGTTGGAGACAGAAAAAGTTTTAATGACTTACCGACGCCGCAGTCTGTGCGCGCCGCGTTCAGCTGTTAGCATTTTAGCCCCCAAACCCGCAGCTCCGGGCAGTCCGGTTTAGCTGCACGCACCTCCTAAAAGGTTGTCGGCTTTATTATTCCAAGTTAGCGCGTTGTCCCCCGATGTCTTCGGCTTCCAGTCCGACATCGAGGCGAGCTCCAGGGACCTCTGATCGCTCAAAGCCGGCTGCCCGGTGAAGCTACGAGGATGCAGCTATGAGGCTAATGCTAGCTCGTTCCTCCTCCTCGGGTTCGGTGTGCGCGCGCATGCGTATTAACAAAATGTAGGGCATCTCCACATGAAGGCAGTCTCCACGGAACACCGGCTGCTGTCTGCTGCTTCACGCGGTCCGCGTTCCTCCACAAAACCACCGTTATCGCAAAGTGACGCAGTCAAATGACGTCATCATAGGATGCCGCGATATAATTTTTTTCACCGGTGTCAAAAAATCCACCGGTATTATCGTAGACGAGACGATATGGCCCACCCCTACGTAGAATTACCTTATATTTCACAGTTACTACGTAAAATCTAGCCTAAAATAAAATGATGTGCTATTGTATTCACGATGATGACGACAGGGATGATCTGCTGACAGAGACTTTATTTTCTTACCAGATGTTTTGCTCACCAGACGTTTTGCTCAACAGATTACAGTTTGACTGAGACAAAGCTCCACATAAAAAGTTTTATTAATTTTGTTGCATATTACGTTACTTCCGCACATACATTTACCTTTTAACAAAGTTATGCAAGTGGGTGAATCAGCTGACGTGCTAAGCTAACATTAGCTCGCTCCTATTTGTTTTGATATCACTGATTGTCACATATTTTCTTGTGGTTGCCAATTTATGTTGGCAACTACAAATTAACTCAAATTAATACGATTTAACTTATGGAAAAGTTGTTAACGGATATTGTTTGCTTAATAGTAAAAGTACTTCTGGTGCCTGCGTCCAGATTATTATTTTTTGGCCGCATTTCGCTGTTAAAAGCCCCACATCAGTCATCCCGTCCAGCAGGGGGTGCCAGATGAGAAATCACAAACTTGTACTGTCGCTTTATTAAATTTGACCAAAACTGTCGTACGTGTAGAGTGAAGGTGGTGGTGGGATGTTGGAGGGTGGGCCAAGATGGTGTAGTGGCAGGGGAACCGACTTGGGACCCGAAGGACCCAGGTTCGAACCCCAGTCACGGCATAACTTGTGGTGTGTTTGAGCAGCACACCTCATCCCAATTGCTCCCCGGCGCACTTTCTATAGCTGCCCACTGCCCCACCTGGTGGTGATTGGGTTAAATGCAGAGTCAAATTTCGTCTTGTATGGAAACACACAGATGACAAAAATATGACATTACAGGTATTATTATTATTATTATGATTGTTGGCAGATGTGCACAGAGTAGTGTGCTTGGCAAAAACAATTTATTTTTGAAATGTTCTTGCATGAATAAAAGCAAGTATTTTTTTTTCTTATTATTATTATTTTTTTAAAATTGCGGTGCAACAGCCTTTTATGAACTTTTGTATACGTATTCAGAGTTTCCCCAACCATTATACAAGGAGGGCGCCCCACCCTGTCAACAGAACCGAGTGCCCTGCCTACCGAACTAGCTCCGTCGCCAACTGCCAGCACCGACGTAGCGCTAAGTTAGTGACGCGCAATACAGACGTGCTAGCTAAAAAGCTGCAGAGGTAGCGCTCCGGCACAGACAGCATGTAAGACAGACATGTCTCTCCTCCTGTCGACAAAAATCACGTAAGAGATGAGTGCGCTGCCAAGGCAGGTAACCTAGGAGAACACTACAGTACTGCATATACATCACCTGCAGGGTTTGTACATGCAGGAGCGTCTATATGAACACATGCACACACTTACTGACATACACGTTATCAAAATAATATTCATCTTTTACTTATTAAATGGAGGGAGTGGTGGCACAGAGGTTAGAGAAGGTGGACCTGTGATTGGAAGGTTGCCGGTTCAACTCCCTAACCTAAAACATTAATGTTTGGATGGGAAAGATGAAGCACCCACACCTGCCTCCACCCTCATTTGCCCCACCCTGAGCCCCTGAGCAAGGCCCTTAACCCCCACCATCTGCTCCCCCGGGTGTCTAAGATGGCAGCTCTCTGCTCCACACAGAGGGCTGTGGTAGCTCGGTGGTCTGTGGTTGTGTCAGGAAGAACATCTGGCGTAACAACAAATCCAAGTCTTCGTGTGAGTTAGTTCACTGTGGCGACCCCTGAAGAAGGGAGCAGCCGAAAGAAGAAGAAGGAAGAACTTATTAAATAGATTTAAATACATAATTTACTTTATGTTGGGTGGTGTTTGCAGTTTAGAGTCAATGCATTGTAAGTTAAACAAATGACAAAAACTCATCAGTCCAGGGAAAAGTTTTTATATTTTATTCAAAATTTTACATTAAATGTAAGGAAGTCAATTTTAGCTGTAATTCGTTTTTCAACGTGTCATACCAAACTTTATATTAAACTTATAGCAAGTTAAAAAAAATTCCAGAAATTTGCACAGCAAGTTAGAAAAACCCTAACGTATAATTTGTTTGAGAAATTTGTTTAAAATCAGTGTTGTGGCAAAGTTCATCAGTTCATCAGAGCGGAAGAAGTGTGCGTCTTTATTCATGCGCGCCCCATTATCAGGCTGTATTTTACCCTGGGAGATATAGGCTGCCTGGACCACGCCTCCTAAAAAAGAACATTTTGTTCACAGAAGTACACAGGTTGTCTGGGTTTGCACGTCAGACCACGTGTCAGATCTCTAAAGTCAACTTACCCAAGTTTTCTCACATTTTTTCAGGCAGTGTAATGTGTTGCTACACGCTGGCCCACAGTATGAAATCATGGGTCGTGAAAGATGCAACAGATTTAATTAGGAGCCTCCTTTGTCCTCTTGTAGTAATCAGGATTCATCTTTTGATCGAATCAGAAATCAGAAATTCATCATCAGACATGAAATGAAAACAGCTGATGTATTTTAAATCACTGTAAATTTATTTATGTTATTTTGTGTAAAGTTTTAGGTTAAATAAAGTAATACTTTAGAATCCAAAGGGATGTAAAAAGTTTTAAAATATTTGACCACATTAATAAAATGCTGGCTATTACAAATAAAACCCAGGCATATATTTATAAACTGGCTTTAAGAAAATTAGCGTTTGCATTTAAATGTTAAAACACCCAAAAAAAAGCAATATGATTTAAAAATGCAGAATAATTGTACAGAACGAAGCTCCACTGTGTGTGGGGGTCTGTGCACAGAGACCCCCCACCTCCCACCGTGCACCAATCGTTTTTTCTAAGCATAATCTGAGTGTGCAGGCTTGAAGAAGTCACCGCGTGGGTGGGAAAAATGGGGAAAGTTTCCTTTTGGGACAGGTCGTAGGGGGGATGGGGCTCCTCACGAGGAATGTGGAGGGCAGAGCTGAAAGGGAGGAAGGGGAGGGTGTAGGGAGGTTAGGGCTCATCGTTCTCAGTCGCTGCAGTTCTGTGTGTTGGATATTCAGCTACTGTTCTGTGAGGGCCTGTGGAAATGTGTTGAAGCATTTTTGAGTGGAAACGTAGTGAGAGGTTGTCTTCCTATTTCACAACCTTGTTTTGGAGGTTTTTTTAAATTATGTAACATGGAAATGTATAGCACATTGCATGTAGGTTTCCTCCCACACACCAAAAACATGCTAGGCTAATTGTAAACTAAATTGTCCCTGCGTGTGAGTGGTTGTTTGTCTCGCTCGTGTCCCTGCGGTGGACTTTTGACCAGTCCAGTGTGTCTTCCTCCTCTCACACTGAAGAAAGAAGAAGCAGGTCAGGAAAATTGATGGATTGATCTTTTTAGGATAAATATGAAGCATGGAAAGCAGCACAAAGATTTATAAAGTGCTAATTTATAAACATCAAAGAACTCAAATAAAGACAGAAGTGTGAAAAACAGTGAAAGCAGGATTTTGAGTTTAGGTTCAGACCTGACACATGTCGTCTGTCTCGTGTGAAAAACCTCTGAGTGACTAGGTAGTAAGATCTGTGAACCTGCAAGTCTAATCAGATCTGCAACTATCAAGTATTTTTATTTAATCTGTCAACATTTCTCTTTTCAAAAATAAAAAAAAACTAAATTTCTGCCCCAAATTTAAATTCATATTTTAGCCAATTTTATTTTAAACATCCAAATTCGGTTTTTACAGCATCAAACTGAGGTGAAAATTCCTTTAGCAGGAATTCAGTCGCGTGACTTTGCCTACAGAAAGAAAATATAAATACAACAACTATTTTAATAGAATAATAGAGACAATATAATAATAATAATAATAATAGAGACATTATTAATAATATATAATAATAATAATAATAATAATAATAATAAAAATAATAATAATAATTAAAATAATAATAATAATAATAATAATAATAATAATAATAATAATAATAATAATAGAGACAGTAATAAT
>JBBPBX010032329.1:0-10027 GCA_038048925.1 Garcialebias charrua | reverse complement strand
AAATAATAATAATAGATAATAATAATAATAATAGAGACAATAATAATAATAGACAATAATAATAATATAATACATGTACTAATAATAATAGATAATAATAATAATAGAGACAATAATAATAGAGACAATAATAATAGATAATAATAATAATAGAGACTAATAGAGATTTTTAATAGAGATTTTTTTCATTCATCCAACCTTTATTTAAACAGATAAGTCACATTGAGCCTCAAACACTCATTTACAAGTGAGATCTGTTGGACAGACAATAAAAGTGGTGAAAAATGACACATAGCGTTTGGAGACAAAACAATTTCCTAATACATTTTTGACCTCTGTTTGAAGGTCAAAAATGTGGTAATGAAAAAAAGTCTTGCACACAAGCACAATAAACTACCCGGTGCCGGACTGTTTTGTATGTGACACAAATGTATTAAATTCCCCTTCTTCATCCCTGATCTGGCCTTTTCTTTTCTTTTTTTGCCAAAAGTCAAGTGATAGCTTCCTCCTCCGTTGACTCCATGACTGAAATGATGAGAAATGAATGAATTTGTCACGAGCAAATTAAACTCGGGTCCAACGTGGCTGCGCGAGATTCTGCAGATTTCCTGGTGTAATGGTCTGATGTGTGGGCTGCAGGACCAGCGCTCACTGTTTTTATCAGAACTAACTGCCGGCTCTTGCCTTTTTTTTTCTCCACCCGACCTGTCAATCATTTCAGTAGGCGTGTCAGCAAATGACCAATCAGCGACTTCAATTTGTCCTGTAGGTAAACGCTCTGCCCTGCATGTGCTCAAATGACGTCAAGAATTTGGTGCGAAAACGCTGGAGCCTCACGCTGAGCTATGGGGGTGAACTGCCTGCGCACAGAACGTGCGCACGGACCTGCGTACGGCAGAACGCAGAGCTATACTGGAGCCTTAAGTTGTCTCAAGAGTGTTAGAGCTTTATTTTGACTTGCAAAAACATTAGAGGCAAGCCAATGATGAATCCATCCAGCCATTATCTTTACCCGCTTCTTTGTTTTTGGGGGCATGGGGGTCAATGGTGTCCATATCCAGCAGTCACTGGGCAAGAGGCAGGGGACACCCTGGACGGGTCGCAAGTCCATCACAGGGACACATCGAGACAAATGAGACACACAACCATTCACTCACTCACTCACACCTAGGGATAATTTAGAGTTACCACACATGCATAGAGATAACATGCAAACTCCACCCAGAAATGTCCCTGGCCGGAATTTGGACAGGTGATCTTGCTGAGAGGGAACAGCTCTATCAACTGCGCCACTGTACTGCCCTTAATTGTTGATGCTAATTCATGATTTTTGAGAGAAACTGTTCCAAATCTGCCTATTTCCATTTCAAAAGTCTACCCCAGAAGACTGAATCGTAAATGTGGGGGCGACGATCATGATGGGTACAAAGCAACGTTGCGTGGGTGAGGTGTGGTCAGATGTGGACACCAAAATTACATGCACAGCTAAGAATAATCCTGAAAGGCATGCACAGAACAACAGTGGTTTATTTAAAAAAAAAAACATTCCAAATGTGGCTCATTGGTCACTTGTCCACAAACATCAAAAATTCATTGAGACGGCAAATGGCCTATTTTCCCCATTTTCTAGCAATTTTGACTTGCTGACTGTCTCAACAGTCAAAGGTGTCTCCACTGACCCTGCTGTATAGTACAGGCCCAGATCACTGCAGGTACTGTACATTGAAAAGCCAGGTGTGAATTCATTCTCAGACCCAGTTCATACACATTGTTTTAAGTAAATCTGAACAGCCGTGTTGTGGCTGTTTTCCACATGACAACCACAATCAGACATGACATTTTTAGAAACCGGTATCTGAGTCAAAGTTTTTAAAACTTTCGGCATTGCATCATGGAAGAATGCAAATTATGTGTAAGTGGGAGTGTCTGCACATATGCTCTATTCAGTCAGTCATTATTCTGCATGTGTGCAAATAGATCAACAACAGTGACAAGAGTGGACAGCAGAGTGCTGTTTGTGCTGCTCACCTTTTCAATCTAATGCCTGGTACCCACTGCACAACTCGAAACGCCCCTGCCGTCCCCTTTTGGCCGCTTGACACGGTCCCACTGGCCACTGAAGACCGTCTGATGACGCCCACTAGGGGGCAGCAGAGGGAGGGGTCTAGCTCGTCTTCCGGGTTCAGTTGTTGTGTTAACTGCACCTCGGACGGTCTTTGATGAGATTAAAACGTTTTTTTTATGTTTGGGGTGATCTACACTGGAGAGAACAGCAGCCTGTCAGCAGCAACTGTAAAAATGCCACGTTTATTACCGGAGTTTGGTTCCAATTCATGGAGGGTCGATCCGGTAAGTTTAAAAAGTCCAAAAAAAGTCCCGTTGTGGTTGTGTAATCAGATAGCGAGGCTCTCCCGACTGTTTGCCGGATGCGTCGAGCCTCCAGAGATCAACATTTGGGACGTCGGCGGCTCGACGGCTAGGTTGATTTGGACGCGCGCGTGCCCGCGAAGGGAACTTGGGCTGCCGCCGCGCCGCTTTGATCACTCGAATCGCGCCGCTTCCCTGGTCGCCGTGACTCCACGCGTCTCCTCATAGACTTTGAATGTAAACCGGCCGCTTCAGCCGCCCGAAATCGGGGCAGTGGGTACCAGGCATAACAGTAGGTACCAGGCATAACAGTATCTAACACAAAACATGCACTACTCCATCTCCTCAAACAGCAGAGACTTTTCTTTTGTTCCATGTATTCACCATATTATCTGTAACTGTTATGCTTAAGCCTGGGAGTGGTGACGCAGAGGTTAGGGAAGGTGGTCCTGTGCTCAAAAGATCTCTGGTTCAACTCCCGGTACCAACAACATCAACATGTGGGTGGGATTGGTGAAGCATCCATGCCTGTCTCTGCCCTCAAAGGCCTGTTGCAATAATCAATAAATCATTTAATCACATGATAAATGAAAATTATTTACCTCATTTTCTTTTATCGGCTTTACCGTTTCTTTGTGTCTCGCTTTCTTCTGAAGACACTGGATGACAAAAGGCTCAAATCAGGCCTACGCCCTCATTTGCCCCACTCTGGCCTTTGAGCAAGGCCCTTAACACCCCCATCTGCTCCCCCGGGTGCCCTAGATAGCAGCTCTCTGCTCCACACAGAGGGCTGTGGTAGCTCAGTGGTCTGTGGTTGTGTCAGGAAGGACATCCATCGTAAAAATAATAGCCAAATCTTCGTGTGACAGTTCGCTGTGGTGACCCCTGATGAAGGGAGCAGCTGAAAGAAGAAGAAGTTATGTTCAATCCTGAAGTGTCTGCGCGCTAGTTGTTGAAATACAAAAATCACAGCGCCAGCTAGTGGCCTGGTATGGAAACTACAGCAGGTTCAACCTGTTTTGTGGTCTTGGCTAAACAGCTATTGCAATAATTTAATGATTAATGATTCCAGAAGATCATTCATGTGTGAACTTGAATTCAGTTGAACACATATAGGGCCAGGTCAGGATACAGTACATGTTAATCATGAAACAAACGCTTCCAAGGGTGTTTAGAAAAAACATGTTCTCAGGGTTTGAGAGCATTCACACCTGTATTTAGGTCCATCAATTTATATTCAGATCACCCAAAAAGTATGTCCATGCCCTGTTTACACATTTTTGTTGGAGAAAACTATTATCTCATATTTACTCAAAAGGAGCCACACTCGATGACAGGAGACGATTTTTAACTGGTTTTTACTTGCAAGGACATATTTTCAGGACAAGTTACACAGATATACAGGAAGTACACACGTGAAGACCAGTCACAAGAATCTACCACGGGCAGTGTGTGCAGCTTGTTTGTATACGCTTATCAGTTCAGCCGAGCTCACAGACTTGTTGCTGCATGTAGCAGCCTCACCCAGCTCCTCACTCAGCTCTCTGCTAACCCAAACATATGGTTCATGGGCAAAGTTAACATTCTCAGCCACAGTAGTTAACAACATCCATAAACTTTGACCAAAAATTCCCTAACATTTTTGTTTTTGAATAAAACTGTAACATTTCTGCTGTGTTTCAGCTATTTGTGTATTCAGCAACAGTGGTTGTTTTCTCTGACTAAAGACTTTTTAAACCAGGTGTTGAGTTTTTTTAAAACCCTACTGACGGGTTAGTTAAGTTTTTCAGCTCTTGCATGAGTAGAAGAAGAACAATAATGATGGCGGACACTGACAGCAGAGTGCTGTTTGTGCTGCTCACCTTTTTGTTTTTTTTTGCATATAGGAACAGATCCTTAGTGTCAGGTGTGAACAGAACAGGACAAGTTGATAACTTTCCATCATATTCTCAAAGAGTAGCCATAATGTTAAAACAATATCATAAAAATAACATAAATACTATCCAAAATCGTCATTGTTGATAAATGACAATAAAATGAATGTATATGTTCTGCTCCCTTTTATGAGTTTTAAACAAAGATTATCTTATGTTGAAAAATGACAAGAGTTGTAGCGGTTTAAGTCAAACCTGGAAATTTATGTTATGTGTAATCACTAGAGCCCAACCGATACGGACATTTTGGTTATTACCAAGACCGATATTGGGAGGGGACGGCTAGTACCGAGGACCTGTTTATTGGCAGAAATTTGTTTATCTTTGTCCACCCCCCGATAAGAAAACTGCGAGTGGAGCAGGGCTTGTTTATTTAGCATAACTGTTAGCAACCATGAAGCTAAGCTAATCAGATCCACACTATACGCAGTCCCATTCTAGGTTTATAAGTGGTGCACTGGTCATAAAAATATCTTCCTAACTTGCGTTCACATTTTCTATCCTCCGCTATTCACCATAAAATTATCAAGTGTGTTGCATAAATATAAATTAAACATAGAAATATCCTTTCTTGTTCATTGTTAAAACAGTCAGTCATGTATGGTGAAGGTCTAATTAGTACTGTCTGCAGCAGTGTTTTCTCTTTTCTTTGCAGAGAAGTGAACATTTTAGATAATGTATTTCATTGAGGACAACAAAGATAACGTTAACACTAATATATATTTACCAAATTAGATTTATTGTTCTGGATAAAGATTTACAAGTCAATAAACTATGCTAGGTTATTTATGCATTGGGTTACTAACTTGAGAGGCACATAGCTAATGACAAGCAGGTTGGAGGATTGAAGAGAATTTGTTATTGTGGATTTTTTATTTTATTTTACAGATTAGTTAAAATAAATTTATCATGCTCTGTTCAGCAAAATACGCTACACATAGTATTGCTCCCTGCTTCGTCTGTGCTGAAAGTGAAACTTAAATGAACAACCATGACTTGACAGTAGTCTTCATGCACCCTCTGCTGGACACATTGCACAATTACAGCTGTTTCCAGCATTTTAGGGATGAAAATAGGAAGTACTTGACACATGATGGGACAGTTATCACCAATACTGATAGGTCCCTAAACGCCTACTAATATACCATAGGTGCAAATGTCAATGCTAGAACCTTCAGTTTATTTTATAGATATACTTTTTATACTTTTTATACTACTATGAAAAAACTCAGGACAGTACTGTATTACACTTTTATTATTTCATTTTATGCTTATGTTCATTGGGTGTTTGGTGTTTTAGGGGTGTTTGGTGTTTCAGTGTTGGTGTAAATTTTCATACTTTTATACTACTATGAAAAAACTCAGGACAGTGTTACACTTTTACTATTTTATGCTTATGTTTATTAAATGTTTTAGTGTTTAGTGTTTAGATGGTTACTGTTGCACCGAGGGACTGAGAGAAACGCAATTTCAATCCTGTGTATGTCCTGTACATATTGCAGTTCTGACAATAAAGTTGACTTTGACTTTGACTTTTGACTTTGACTCAAAGTATATTTTGGGAATGGCTCTCAACTCGGACCACATCAAATTTTAGCTTAAAATCTGTAAAACTAAATCATAACAATTTGTTTGTTTTCTAAGGTTAGTTAGCTGTGGCAGCTATCTTGAAATACAGGTATGTTGTCTCCAAAAGTTATGTGTGTGGATCCATTTATTGTGTAAAAACACTCATCCATCTGGAGCATTTTTTCCATTAAAAGGCTGAAATTAGAACTGCACAGGAGAGTTTGGAGGTGCAGTATGTACCGGTACCTTTTTATGTTGTGGTGGCAGGTAGATACCAGAGCAGACAGGGTGCATGCTACTAATGTTTCTCCACAGTGACTGCATGTGCGTAAGTGCATCAAACACAGCTGCTGATGTAGATGCATGTGTGAGATCCACCAATTTAGCTCAAACTACCTCCAGACCAGTTTGTGTTTGCATTACCAGTAGTCTCTCCTCTCTTCAGTTCTGTGACCTCACTTTGGCCTTCATCCAGTACAAACTTCAGATAATGATGCACATGTCGATTTATGTATCAGAACAGGTTTGACTAAACATATAAAAAGCAAAAACTAAAGTCTTATCATAAATTATTGCTCCTATAGTTAACATATTGATTTGCACTAGGACTGCTTGACTGTGGATAAATTAATGATAATAATTTTGATTAATGTTGAAATCACAATTATTGAACACAATTCTCATTAAGTTGGGAAACATTGCATTTATTGCACTTAAAGAACACTGAATTACTTTTAAAGGGATTTTTTTTCATAGCTTCCCGTTGAACTTTTCTTTCAAATAACTGACAGAGTATCTATTTAACTGTAGGCTATTATTAAAAACAAGAAAAACATCTCCAATACAGTGCACGTCTACTGTAGGGCTCTATTAAAAGTAAAAAAAGGCGTTCAATACAAGATCAACTGGACTTTATTTGTTACAGAAGACGTTTCGACCTCTATCCAGAGGGCTTTATCAATTCAATGCACAGACTGTGTGCATGTGGAGTTATAACAGTCAGGAGTCACACACCATCATATGTAAATTGCAAGCTGAGGTAACACATACATGTAAATTGACAGATCACAGCTTAACAGTAGGGGGTTCCCTTTTTTTTTTTTTTTTTCATTCAACCTTTATTTAGTCAGGTAAATCTTTTGAACCTCATGGGCTCATTTACGAAAGCGACCTGCTAAAACTAAAGAACAATGAACAGCAATGGTAGAATTTCCTTAAACAATAAACAATCAAACAATAAACAATAGAAAACAAAAGAGAGAGAAAAAAAAATATATATATATATATATATATACATACACATATATATATATATATACATATATATATATATATATATATACATATATATACATATATATATAACATACATACACATTCCTCCTTTTAACAAAGTATCAAAAAACTAGCAAAACATTATAAGGTAGACGTATAAAATCAAAGACAGGAACAAATCTGCATTGGTTTTTGCCAGGATTCCAACAGATTCTGAAAACCATTTAGAGAAGTCAAGGTCGAGAGCTTCAGATCTTTTTGTAAGATATTCCATGAAGCAGGAGCAGAGATAGGAGAAGGCCCTTTTTCCAAGTTCAGTCCTCACTGACGGAACACTGCAGGTAATCATGTCCTGAGAGCGCACGCTGTAGCTGCACTCACGCAAAGACATGTAGGAGGAGATGTATGAGGGCAGCAGACCAAGAAGTGATTTAAAGATGAAGATGTACCAGTGGAAGAGTCTGCGTGAGGTTAATGATGTCCAGTTAACCAGTGAATACAGGGTGCAGTGGTGGGTACGATAATCACAGCCAGTTATGAATCTTAGTGCACCATGATAGACAACATCCAACATCCGCAGGGTGCTTGTAGGAGCATTCATGTAGAGCAGGGGTGTCAAAGTCAAATACACCGAGGGCCAAAAAAACAAATTTGCTACAAGCCAAGGGCCGGACTGGTTCAATGTTTATTATAAGGGGGTGATATAAGATTTTTTTCTTCTTTCTGCACTCTTTTCATTCAATGTTTTTTTTTTCATGAATTTGTTTTATTTTGTCTCTTTTAAATGAATGAATTAAATAAAATATTAAATAAAGCCTCAATAAATGCTTATGATCAATAACTCATGTGAATAATGCAGAATACCATCCTGATTTATGCTCAATAATCCAGGTGAATAACAGAATAACACTCTGATGCATGCTCAATAATCCAGGTAAATAACACAGGATAACATCCTGATTTATGCTCAATAATCCAGGTGAATAACAGAATAACACCCTGATGCATGCTCAATAATCCAGGTAAATAACACAGAATAACATCCTGATTTATGCTCAATAATCCAGGTGAATAACAGAATAACACCCTGATGCATGCTCAATAATCCAGGTAAATAACACAGAATAACATCCTGATTTATGCTCAATAATCCAGGTGAATAACAGAAAAACACCCTGATGCATGCTCAATAATCCAGGTAAATAACACAGAATAACATCCTGATTTATGCTCAATAATCCAGGTGAATAACAGAATAACATCCTGATTTATGCTCAATAATCCAGGTAAATAACAGAATAACATCCTGATTTATGCTCAATAATCCAGGTGAATAACAGAATAACATCCTGATTTATGCTCAATAATCCAGGTAAATAACAGAATAACATCCTGATGCATGCTCAATAATCCAGGTAAATAACACAGAATAACATCCTGATTTATGCTCAATAATCCAGGTAAATAACAGAATAACATCCTGATTTATGCTCAATAATCCAGGTAAATAACAGAATAACATCCTGATTTATGCTCAATAATCCAGGTGAATAACAGAATAACATCCTGATTTATGATCAATAATCCAGGTAAATAACAGAATACTGTAACATCCTGATGCATGATCAATAATCCAGGTAAATAACACAGAATAACATCCTGATTTATGATCAATAATCCAGGTAAATAACACAATAACATCCTGATTTATGATCAATAATCCAGGTGAATAATGCAGAATAATAAACGCTTCTTTCATAACTTCTCCATCACTGAAAGACTTCTTTATGTTGAGCCAGGATGCAGCTAACACGGTAGGAGGCGATCGTAGCAACCTTACCTTTTGTGCTGGGCTGAGTGAAGATCGATTGCTGTGCTGCAAGATTGTGTTTTAGCTCCCGCATGTTCTGAGTCCATAAACAACTTTTAGGAGGAAAATCTGTCTCAAACAGTTTGTGCATCGTCTTGAAATGCCGCTCCAAGTTACACTTTTTGGGCAAGGCAACGCTCGAATTACAGATGAGGCAAATAGACTTCGAATTAGAATAAACAAAAAAATACTCCTCCTCCCACTCTGTGTGAAAATAATAAGTTTTTGTTTGCTTGTTCGCTAGTTCTGCATCCATGTTTACTTCGCACCGATAGCTCCACTGCTGTCCTAAAGTCTCGTGAGTCACTGCACCCAAAACTCGCGAGACTATGTCTGTGAGAAAACAAGATGGAGAGGGCTGAGGAAAGTGTTGCTGCGCATTGGAATATCGTCACTTCTCCCACCCCCCACCTCCACCACTTCTGCCGGAGTTAGAATGAAGCGGACATGTCACCTCCACCACTTCAGCCGGAGTTAGAATGAAGCTTAGCAGCGGACATTTCACCTTGTTAACAGCTGAGAGCCGGCTGCCGGTGTTCTGTGACTTGCGGGCCGGCTCTAAAAGTTATTAAATATCATCCAGGGGGCCATAAATAATTGTTTTGCGGGCCGGATCTGGCCCGCGGGCCGCCACCTTGACATATGTGATGTAGAGAATGTCACCGTAATCAATGGAGGGAAGGAAAGTCACAGATACAAGGCGTTTCCTAACATTCAGTGATAGACATGATCTGTTTCTGAAAAAGAAACCCAGTTTAACTTTCAGTTTCTTCACTAGGTTTTCCACGTGGAGTTTAAAAGAGAGATGTGAATCGATCAGGATACCCAGATATTTATAGGAATCAACAAACTCGATAGGTACACCATTTGAAGATAAAATCAGAGGAGGATCTGCTGGAACCGCCTTCCTATTTGAAAAAAACATCCCTTTTGTTTTATCAGCATTTAGGACAAGTTTGAGACGGAACAAATCTGACTGGATGATGTCAAAAGCGGATTGCAGTAACTGGAA
>JBBPBX010032328.1:12845-33954 GCA_038048925.1 Garcialebias charrua | reverse complement strand
TCTCATGATGAAGCTGTCCCTTTATTCTCAATGGGCGACACACCATGCTCAAACAGTGATCCTGCAGCGTGTGACCGCGCTCACTGTGCTGACCCAACCAGGAAACGGGCTGGAGTCAGGAGATCTGCTCGTTTACAAAACCTGCAACCCCTCCGATCCATGACCCCCAACAAAAAGAGGAAAAACAGACGTTCTGTTCAGCCTTTGTCTAATAATTCATTCTACCCTTATTTAGTCAGGTAAATCTTATTGAGCCTCATGGCTCATTTACGAAAGTGACCTGCTAAAACTAAAGAATGATGAACAGCAATGGTAAAATTTCCTTAAACAATAAACAATAAACAATAGAAAACAAAAGAGAGAAAAAAACAAAAGAGAGAAATACTTTTTTTTTAACAAAGTATCAAAAAACTAGCAAAACATTATAAGGTAGATGTATAAAATCAAAGACAGGAACAAATCTGCATTGGTTTTTGCCAGGATTCAAACAGATTCTGAAAACCATTTAGAGAAGTCAAGGTCGAGAGCTTCAGATCTTTTTGTAAGATATTTAATAATGACAGCAGATTGCCTCTGCCTCCACTCTCGATCAGAGTAGCATGGCGGTACATCTGCAGGAATGCCCTCTCCCTAACGTGGTTGGCCTCCAAGGGACCACAGAAATTAGGGTCCTTGAGGGAGAGCTGGTTCCACCACCTGCTCCTCTCCAGGGATCCTCCACGTCACCAGAAGGAACAGTTTCACCACTTAGGCTGAGAACTGTGGCAAATTTCAGCTTGGTGGCGGAGAAGAACAAGCTTGTGGCCTTAGGCCTACCCAAGAACGTGGTAAAAACCATTCAAAATGCACGAGCTGTGTCAACACAGTCTCTCTACGCCCGGAAATTGCATATTTTTGAAGCTTGGTGCACAGAAAGAAATATTATTTCTTATTCATGTGACTTGGCCCAGCTCCTCACCTTTCTTCAGGACCTGTTGGAGAAAGGTCGCTCTTTCTCAACGATTAAGGTGTTCTTATCAGTAATTTCAGCTTGTCACGAGAGCTGGGGGAGCAGGACGCCTGGCGCGCACCCGCTCATAATAAGATTTATGAAGGGCGTGCTAAGGAAAAGACCCCCCAGCAGGATCTTGACCCCTGGATGGGATCTTAGTATGGTCTTGAGGGCTCTCTATGACCCCCCATTCAAACCACTGAGCGAGATTAAGATAGATTTATTATCTTATAAGACCGCTCTTCTCCTGGCTCTTTGCTCGGCAAAACGTGTGGGTGACCTCCACGCTTTGTCCGTACATCCAATGTGTACCAGGTTTACCTCTGATGGGTCAAAGGTCACCCTAAGGCCTAATCCTACATATATCCCCAAGGTTTTGACTTTAAACCCTAGTAGTCTGGACTTTGATCTCTCTTCTTTTCCACCTGCTCCTGTCCTCACTCAGGAACAGGAAAGGTTTAAGGCTCTCTGCCCCGTGAGAGCTTTAAGCACTTACATGCAGAGAACAGCCGAATGGAGAAAAACAAATCAACTGTTTGTGTGCTTTGCTGCACCAGCTACAGGAAAGGCCCTTTCAAAGCAGCGCCTCTCACACTGGGTGACCGAGGTCATAAAAAGAGCGTACAGAAGCAAAGGTCAACAGGTGCCCTCTGGAGTGCATGCCCACTCCACTCGGGGCTTGGCCACCTCGTGGTCACTGTTCAAGGGTGTACCAGTTGCAGACATATGTGCTGCTGCAAACTGGAGCTCAATGAACATGTTTGCAAAGCATTACAATTTGGATGTTACTATGTGTGATGTCACTCAGGCTGTCCTTTCTAACACACAGTAGAAAGCAGCCTTGGGATGCCTACTGAATAAAGGCGGACGTTCACACTAACATGCATTTTACTGAGCATTTCAAGGGCGTGAATGAATTACGTTCCCATAGCAATATGTTGCACCGAGTGACATGACTGATAAGGGGAACTGAAAGTTATGCACCATAACTCATGTTCCCTGAAGGAAGGGAACGAGGTGCAACATACCTGGCCCTTTCGATGCTGAAAGCTCGGTGAAGTGCATTTTGGAGATCGATGGATGGGTATCAGCGGCTTAAGTACCCAGCGGGCGGGGCCTCTGGCGCTACGCTGATGCCTCTGCCGTAAAGGCGTGAATGTATTCCTTCAGGTAATGGCGCGGGTGCGCAATTTCCCATAGCAATATGTTGCACCTTGTTCCCTTCCTTCAGGGAACATGAGTTATGGTGCATAACTTTCAGTTTCTCTTAGATGTCCCCAGATCCAGAATGAAATCCAGAGGTGATCAGGCTTTTGCGGTTGCTGCTCCAAAGCTGTGGAACAGTTTACCTGAGAATCTAAAGACCGCTCAGACTGTTGAGTCTTTTAAATCTTTGCTCAAGACTCATCTGTTTTACTTGGCATTTGATCCTCACAGAGACTGAGAACAAATTTTGAGCAGATTTTATTGCTGTTGTGTATTTACTGTTCACTTTACAGGTAGTCCCCGATTTACGAGCGCTCTGATCTGCGAGGTTCCAGACTTACGAGCTGCGAATTTTTGGAAAAAACGAAAAAAATACTGAGTTTTCATGTGTTTTTTCACCACAGTTAGTTAGCTAAGCATATGGACACACGTTTCCGATCATTTTTATGCACTCATAAGCAGTTTTTGGATGAAAATAGAGTGTTTGTAGTCGCGCTAGCGAAAACCGTTCCAATTTACGAGCGAAATTCCGGATTTACGAGAGAAATGGCGGCCGTTCCAAATTACGAGATTTCCGGTTTACGAGCGCCTCGTTGTAACGGATCTCGCTCGTAAATCGGGGACTACCTGTATTATGTTTTAGTGGCACTAGATGCCATTTATTCTTTTATTTTTATTTTTATCTGTTTTAATTGTAAAGCACTTTGGTCAGCTTCTGTTGTTTTTATGTACTATATAAATAAAATTGACATTGACATTG
Source organism: Garcialebias charrua (assembly GCA_038048925.1). NCBI lineage: Eukaryota > Metazoa > Chordata > Actinopteri > Cyprinodontiformes > Rivulidae > Garcialebias > Garcialebias charrua. Next base: position 30,997 of record JBBPBX010032328.1, on the reverse strand, counting down.
AAAAATCCATTTGAGTTTGCAAAAGTGGAGCATTTGACTAGATTTTCTGGTAGATTTATTTTTTATTTTTTTACTAAAGCCAGTGTCTCATTAGGCTGTAAATGCTGATGGCAAACTGAGAACAGCATTCACAAAGGAGTCTCTAAACTATCTTGAAATATTTATTGATAATAATTCTCCGTCTCCTTGCATGATTCGCAGCGCCTCATGTTTTGCTGGAATTTTGAGCATACTTTTAAAATAGTTGTGAGACATTTTCTCTCAAAGTTATCAGAACATCGCCACGAGGATGGCAATCCAGTCTCGAACCCTAAGCAACAGAGTTTCCACAGTTCAACAGCTGTAGAGCTGGATGTTTTTTCAATGGGTTTGCACAAACGTTGGCCCAAATTCAGCTGTAAGTTTGAGCGAACATGTCACTCTGTGACGTTTCTATTGCAGCAGACAAGAAAAGGGAGCCTGAAAAGTCCCAGTTTGTCAATTTGTATCCATGTATTACAAAACAATGTTGAAAAATATCACATAGAGACTATTTCAAGTGGCGGAATATGTCTAACCCAGTGTTAAAAGACAGGAACTTTCAAATAAAGCTTATCAGATAAGGACAAGGCCACCTGTAGTCTTGTCTGTTCTTGGAGGTTGTATTACTTGGAGTGCAGCAAGAGCCTGCATCAAACTGTATTGGTGTATTGATGCAAGTCTGAAGTGCAGGCATACCCATCCATCCATCCATCCATCCATTTTCGTCCGCTTATCCGGGGTCGGGTCGCGGGGGTAGCAACCTAAGTAGGGAGGCCCAGACTTCCCTCTCCCCAGCCACTTGGAGCAGCTCCTCTGGGGGAATCCCAAGGCGTTCCCAGGCCAGCCGAGAAACATAGTCCCTCCAGCGTGTCCTGGGTCTTCCTCTGGGTCTCCTCCCGGTGGGACATGCCCGGAACACCTCACCAGGGAGGCGTCCAGGAGGCATCCTAACCAGATGCCCGAGCCACCTCAACTGGCTCCTCTCGATGTGGAGAAGCAGCGGCTCTACTCCGAGTCCCTCCCGGATGACTGAGCTTCTCACCCTATCTCTAAGGGAGAGTCCAGACACCCTGCGGAGAAAACTCATTTCAGCCGCTTGTATCCGATATCTCGTTCTTTCGGTCACAACCCAAAGCTCATGACCAGCAGGTCATGAGCAGGCATACCCTCAATGTAAATAAAGCAGTCGGCTGGATCTGCTGAAAATCACCTGGAAGCTCAAGTTCCATAGATGAGGCATTAGCAAATTGTAATTCTGCTGATGATGGGTTGAATAAAATGGATCTGGGTCAAAATAAAAGAAAAGGTTTCAGCTTTTCCTGCCTTCATTTAGACACAAAATAAAACCACTCCAACCCTGCTTTTTAATGTTATTTATTTATTGGCTGCCTTTGTCCTGTGACTAAAACACTGAGATATTGGGTACCAAAAGGTAACTGGACTAAACAAGTTTCCCAGTGAGCCAGTCATGAGACAGAGGAAAACACGGCAGAGCTGAATGTGGAGGAGCTGAGAGCAAAGGCTGGGTGAGTCCCTCTCCAGGCAGCAGGGGCTCCTCAGACGGGGACTGGACTCTGCACCCCGGCATGGCACACAGCACATCTCTGAGCGCCCCGGCTGGGTCAGCGCTCACATGGAGGAACCTGGTGGCACCTTAGTGCAGCTCAGCGGTCGACTGCCTCTGATTTCAGCACCACCGTGCAAGTTCAACAGACATGTGACCCCTGCAGGAACACTTTGTAAAAAACTGCATGGAACCAGGGTGGATCCCTGACATGAAAAACTAAATAAATACAGTCTAAAAAAAGCTAAGTCTGGTCCTCTGGACATTCAAAAAACAAAACAAAGAAAAAAAACTCTAGAAACGTTTCGTCTTTCGTCCTAAAGACTTTCTCAGTCTGAGATGCTGTATCAGGGTGCTAATGATCCATCGTTAGGCTGATGGTCCTCCTTGACCATGTGAGCAGCTGGTTTCAGGCTGTCATCAGCAAACTGGTTGATCCACTGTGAGAGGGTGCTATTTATAAGACTGAGCTGAATACAGCGTCTCATTGAGGAAGTCTTTCAGACGAAAGACGAAACGTTTCTACAGTTTTTTTGTTTGTTTGTTTGTTTTTTGAATGTCCAGAGGACCAGACTTATCTTTTTTTTAGATGTTTCTACCTGGATTATTGAGCATCAGGGTAAATAAATACAGAGAGAATCTGCACATTGAGTTAAAGTTAAGAACACTTGTGTGGAGAAGATGCTCTTTGAATCTCAGCTTCTGCCTCTCGTGCTTTAATTAGTGCAGCCAGTCTTGAGGCTGCCACACACACACACACACACACACACACACACACACACACACATATTTCTTCACGTCAGCTGCAAGTCAGAAATCGCCTGCTGAACGCATGCATTTAGTGGGCAGGCAGATAAAATGTATTTAAAATGAGGTGTTTGACGTGCAAACAAAGAGAATGAATAGAAACAGATCAGATGTGGTGGAAGATGGCAGAAGCTGCACCCCCTTGCTACAGGAGGCAATCGTATTCATGAACTTCATGATCAATGAATTGGTCTTACCTTGCGGTGCCGCGCACTCCTCCATCATCTCCTTAAGGCCCCCCACCTCGATCAGGTGGTGTAACACCAGCAGACCTTCAGCCTGTCACTCAGTCTGTCCAAGTTTGGAGACCAGAGGAAGGTTTATTTAGGCGTGGACTCCGTGGGTGCTGGTTACCTCTGCGTGGCTATAAATACACCGTGGAGTGGCTGGCAGCCAGAGCAGTGCGGCGCGCGTAAACACGCGTGGAGCCTGCAAGAGCGGCGCGTGGAAATAATCCCAAAGCATCTTCACAAGCTGCAGGCTGCAGAGATCTATGAGTCACTTTCTGTGGATTACAATCTGTGCCCTGCATGGCTTCCAACTTCACCACAGAGAAAAAAAGACACTTTACTTGATGTTTTTCCTTCATACCCAGAGAGAGAGAGAGCAAGAGAGAGAAAGAGGAGAGGAGGGATTTGACCTGCCCAGGAATCAGATGAGGCTCAGTGATGCAGCAGGTGGTCTTTGATAGCATCAGACATGTGCACCACTAGATGGTGGACTAAAGCTGCATACCTGAAAAGTCTCCTCTCAGGTAATAACAAGAGACATTAAGATCTGGTGATCAGAAGATGCTGATTAGAGGATCATTAATAATCATTAATGAGTCTGCTGATGACATCATAGGTGAGGACTGGACGTGGTTTGACTAAAAACTGATCAATTATTTTAAAGTGCATCATGTTTGTATTTACAATAAATCAAAAATACAACCAAAATATTACTACAGTATCTGACATAAAATTGTGCAAACAACTTGCTCATTATTTGCAGGACTCATGTGACAAATACTTTGACAGCTAAAAGTGCAGTTTATTTTTGTAGTACCTTCACAGCACCGCTGGTTTTAATTTACTTTTTTGAATTACCTTGTGCACAAGGGCATGCTTTTAACATGCTTGCACTTCAATGTGCTACGTATGACATGAATGAAGTAATAAAAATAGAAAACTCCCACAGAAATGTGGATGGAAATTTGATTGTTAATGAAATGTTAGCAATCAAAAATGATTTTTTTTTATTTTATTTTAGTCCATTTTATTTCAGACATTAAATTCTACAGGTAGTCCTCGACTTACGACGGCCTCGAGTTACGACGTTTCACTGTTATGACACGCATCTCCATTAAATATATATATATATATATATATATATATATATATATATATATATATATATATATATAGGCTATATATATATTTTGAAATTTTTTATTTTGAAAGCCGAGTTCCGAGTTCCTTCCGGTTTTGACGGCGGAAGGAAGCAGCGGAAAAACACAGAAAGACCCGCTCTGGGCGGAGCTTCACGGCAGAACCAGTACAGTACAGGCGGAGATTAAACACCCTGGACAGAGGTTGACGGCGGTTTTACGACGGAATGCGGCAGATGGACCGAGCTGACGGCGGTTTTACGTCGTAAACAACTATTGGATGGACGGACGGACAGAGGTAGGCCACCATACAGCAAGCTACTGTAGTTAGCCAGTTAGCTCCCTTTATGTGAATGGAGCCTGCTAGGGAGGAGGAAGACAATTCAACTTGCTCCTTCGTCTTTAAAAACTGTTAGGATAGGTTAAGTGCTTGGTAACTGTACAGTACTGTACATGTTTTTTTTTTTGTATGTACCGACTTAAGTCGAAATTCGAGTCACGATGGCACGTAGAAACGGAACTCCGTCGTAAGTCGGGGACTACCTGTATTTCTAATCCATCCATTCATCCTTAGCTCGACATATTTGACACTTTAAATGATTTTTGTCATGTTTTCCTGCAGTTTGTCTCCTTGTTATGTTTAATTATTACAGTAGAGTTAATTACAGGGAGCGTGTTGGTTAAAACAGAGCCGTGGTGGTCTGTGAAGTTAATTAAAAGGTCACTTGTGTTCATTTTATCCAATCCCTTTATTCCCCTGGCTGAGGCAGAGTGGGACTTTGAGCAGTGGAGAAACCATCTGCCGCCTTCGACACCGGAGAGAAAATGAAGACTTCAAATCCACACATGCTCGTAAACTGCATCTTTCTGTCTAAACATCTATTTTTTCTCTGAGGATGGATGTCCATGTGTTTGTCTTAATCAAGACACCGCTGTGCTTTATTTGCCCGGTCCTGCCTTTAAATCTCTCTAGACTGTTGTCATCTTTCCAGGAGTTTTCGGGACATGAAGGCTGCTGTGTATCTGCAAATGTTTCAAAGCCATATTGTAAGAATTAGACACGGATTAGCGTAATCTATCAGAATCATCTCTGTGAGGAAATAATTGCCCTCTGGGCTCCTGGCCAAGCGGGTGCACGAAACTGACAAAGTGCTTCCACTGAAAGGAGAGAACATGGGGTGCATGCACAGCCAGACATGGATGTTTTTATGTTTTTCTTTTCTACTGCTGCCAGAGACCGTTGGTAGTAAATGGTTGAAAAATAAATCTGTTCTGGCATGAGAGACTGGCTTCAGGGTAAACATCAGGTCTGTTTTACTTCACATTTGACAAACTCCCACATTCTTTCATTTTGTGACGTCTTCATTTAGCACCCCTAAGGTGTGCTGAGTGTACATTTAGTAATATTCTGTCTTTTTTAATCAGAGTAATGTAAATTCTATAAGAAATGTGCAGTCTGCAGTCATCTCTTCAGCCAAGACAGCAGTGCCCATGTCAGGTTTGTTTATTACAGCTTGGGACAACAGAAGATATTTTGTTTCAACATTTAGAAAGCATTTTGTAATTCATACAGTACGTACAGGGTTTGTACCTGGTGCTTACAGAGTATGAAACAGGAATGTAATGGCTACTTACAGGGAATGTATTGAGAACTGTTTGAACAGGGTATTAACCAGGTATGCACCTGGTACTTATTGGCTATACTGTATATACTTATGATGCATCCATCCATCCATCCATCATCTTCCTCTTGTTCTGAAGTCAGGTCTCGGGGGCAGCAGTTTGAGCAGGGAGGCCCAGACATCTCTTTCCACAGCCACCTCCTCCAGCTCTTCTGGGAGGACTCCAAGGTGTTCCCAAGCCAACCGAGATAGTCTCTCCAGTGTGTCCTGGGTCTTCCCGGGGGTCTCCTCCCAGTTGGACATGCCCAAAGCACCTCCCTAGAGAGGCACACAAGAAGCATCCTTACCAGATGCCTGAATCACCCGAACTGGTTCCTCTCAATGTGGAGGAGCAGCGGTTCTGCTCCGAGTCTCTCCTGATAACTGAACTTCTCACCCTATCTCAGCTGCCCTGTGGAGGAAACTCATTTCAGCAGCCTGTATCCTCCATCACGTTCTTTCAGTCACTATCCAGAGTTCGTGGCCACAGGTGAAGGTAGGAACATAGACTGATCAGTAAACGGAGAGCTTTGCCTTACAGCTCAGCTCCCTCTTCACCACCAAGGACCAACACAGAGTCCTCAATACTGCAGATGTTCCACCAACCCATCTGTCAATCTCACGCTCCATTCTTCCCTCAATCGTGAACAAAACCTTGAGATACTTGAACTCCTCCACTTGAGGCAGAACCTCACTCTCGACCTGAAGAGAGCAATCCACCCTTTTCTGACTGAGGACCATGACTTCAAATTTGGAGGTGTTGATTCTCATTCCAGCTGCTTCACACTCAGTTGTGAACCGCTCCAGTGAGAGATGAAGATCACAGCATGATGACGCCAACAGGACCACATCATCTGCAAAGAGCAGAGATGGAATCCTGAGGCCACCGAACCAGAATCCTGCATCCACCCCCTGGCTGCACGAGAAATTCTGTCCGAAAAAGTTATGAACAGAATCTGTGACAATGGGCAGCCCTGGTGGAGTTCAACTCACACCCTGAAGGGGTCCGACTTACTGCCGGCAATGAGAGCTAAACTCTCGCACCGCTTGTATAGGGACTGAACAACAAAAAGTTTAGGATGCATATACAGTACTAATAAATACCAGCTAAGTGTCCACATGCAATAAACAGTGTGAACCAGTTAGGTACATGTACTTAACTGGTACTTACAATATACTTTCTTAATATCTGTGAGCAATTATTTAGCTCATCTTTGAGCTAAAATAGGGAACCTTTCTTTTTTATAACAAATCTTTTTATTCGGTTTCATCCATTTGTTGATGTTTATGACTCAACATTTAAAGTCAACAAAATATTAATTTTGGGGTTGAACCATTTAAAAAATGAACAAAAGTGAGACCTAAAGTTGCTTGGTGAAGTATTTATTTGATCTCATTTGTGTGTTTTGTGATGTAATTAATGAGTTTTAATGAAATGTACCATTTACATATTGATCATCACAACAAAATGAGTAGTTTTAGTCATCAAGAGTTATTTTATTTTTCTAAAATGCAAAGGACATAACAGGATTTGAGAATAAATCCAAGATTGGGTGCACAAAAAGTTTCATTGCAGGCGGTTATGTACAGTACAAGAATGAAATCAACATTGTTTTTTTATTTTACAGAATTCAACAGCATCAATATTTAGAGTCAAGTTATTGAACATAGTAACGTAGATGAGACTGGACTCATTTGCACAGGAAATAGATTTTTAAACACGGCACGTGAAATAAATTTACATTTCGGTGAACTTTGTCTGCTGAGTTCACAAATAGTGCATCAAAGACCATTGTTTGTTCTTTTTTCCTCCAAATTTAAAAATGAAGTGGCCTCGTAAAAAAAACCTGCTCACCTGAACTCACAGGTGGACAGACAACACCAATGTCCTCCACATCTGTCTCTTTACCCAAACATGCTAACATATTGGCTAGCAATTACAATTTGATTGTACCTTCATTGTAGTGCGTCCTAAGAATTTTAAAGCAATAGTTCAGCTTTTATGAAGTGGAGTTCTTCTGTGAACAATTAAAACTTCCTGTTGAGGAGCTCTTTGAATTACCTCAGTTTAAAATAAATAAATAAATGTAACATTTTGGCCAGATTGATGAGTTTGCCAGGATTTAAATGGTTTGTGTAGATTTATTACAACTCCAATCTTTAAAAAAGTTATGGCTGATAATGTGAATGCTTTTTATAAACTTTTACACAGCGGTCAATTTTAAATTACATGAATATTTATATAGAATTCTGTGGTTATTTGTAAATACAAAGTGCGGCAGCTGCATGTAGCTGTAGCACTTCCTGTGCAGCCCAGGCACTTATAACAGGAATATCATGTTTAACCAGCAAGGTCCACCTAGAACCAATTGATTTCAACCTAAAGTATATATTTAGATATCACCTAACAGTCTGAATTTTTTTTAAAACTTATCATTAATAACTGCAGAGGCTTTATATTTATTGTTATTTACCGTGCATGTGATGCAAACAATATATATAAAAGAAATACTGAAACTAACATTACCGTATTTTCTGGAATATAGGTTGCACCCAAATATAGGTCGCATTGTCCAATTATTGTCAAATAATTGGAAAAATCCATATACTGTATAGGTCGCACCTACGTCAAAATGTGGACCGTGTTTAGCTCTGCTGCAAATGTCTGCCACAGGAGCGCACAGCAAGGCTTTTAAGAAGATTAACACTTAAAAACAATTATTTGTTTGATAAAAATTATAGCAAATATGTGTCTGAGCTGAACTTTTCTTTAATAAATGAATAATTTTAGCAGGATAAACACCTAAAAAATATTTGTTAGCTGACATTATTGTAAGAGTGTGTCTCAGTTTAATTTTTGTTAATAAATGATTACAAATCAGCTTATTTTATAAAAAGCCATAAATAGGTCGCACCTGAATATAGGTCGCAGGGCATGCAAAAATGATAAAAAGCCGCGACCTATATTTCGGAAAATACGGTAATTGATTGTACTTTGACACCATTTTAAAAGCTCTTTTTTAACTTTTAAATGCTAATTTAAAATGGAAATTACAGTAAAGTTGAGCAAAGCTGTGCCACTTAAAACCAGTTATGAGAAATGCCAGGAAAAGGTGTGCCGGTAAGAAAAATAAATATAATCCAGCTGAAATTTACTGACCATTCTGGGTCCAGATTTGGGTTGCCTGTTTTCTGAACCCTAGATCATAAAATAGTGTCTCCATGAACTGTAATAAAACATCAATCCAACATTTTTTCTTAAACTGAGTTGTTCAAACAGCTACAGTATCTGCAACAGGTAAGATAATGACTGTATTCTTTCCACAGAGTCTTGTTAAAAAAATCTGAACTATTCCTTTAAGAATCAACAACATTTCTATAACCACCTTGCCTGGGGCATCAACAGTAGTTGCAACAAACATTTGGCAGGTTTTCTGTCTCACAGATTACTTGTAAAACACAACATCAGTCTGGGTGTACAATAATCAGGACATTAAGTAAAATAAAAGCTGCATGATTCCTATTCAAGTTGTGTCTTTTTACAGTGAGCTGCAGCTGCTTGGACCCAAAAAAGAATAAAATAAAATAAAAACACCTGTGTCCAGGTATTCTCTTCTTCCGCTTCTAATCATGCCAGTCATTTGGAGAAAACTATATAAAATACCCTCTTTCAGGCGCACAAATGTGTTCACATTCAGAGAGACAACAGAAGTGCTCCATAAATGAACAACCCAGACAGAGAGCAATGGGTTTTAACACAACAGCTGAATATTTATACACTCTGAAGCTCACCCAGCTCTTGCACAAACTGGAACTTGCTGTCAGTTGCTGAAACGCTGCTTGTTGCTGGAATTATGCTGCTACTGAATACAAGATACGATGGATCTGATAAGCCTTAAGTCAGCTCAACACTATGCGTGCTATAGGAGAGAAGCCAACAACACTCGCAAACGCTTTAAATAAAATCAAATACAAAACCCTTTTTGCCGATGAGTTTAAATACATGAGATATCCAATTGTATTTTATACCCCCGTCAGATCTTTTAGTAGTGAATAACGAAAGTGCTCTGATCCAACCTGTAAAAAAATAATTTATACACACACCCCGGTTTACAACTTGGGAAGGTTTGTCGCAAAATAGTTGACAAGTGTTTTGTTTACGGATGATCCTCCCCCCAGTCGTTCGGCTGCTCCTCTTCCTTGCCTCCCATCGGTTGTATTAGTTGTCATTTGTTATATGGGAGGCAGGCGGGCAGGATGACGGTGGAGCAGGCCGGGCCCGCCAAAGGTTCTGCCACCTCTCCCTCCAGCTCTGTCCACGTTCCCTTCTCTGGGCTGTAGCAGATGGTTGAAGACTTATAGGCCCCCTGAAGCAGAGAGTAAAGACGTCAGAGACGACAGACGGATGGAGAGTTCACTATTTTAACACAATATAAAATCTAAAAAGCTAAGTCTGGTCCTCTGGACATTCAAAAAACAAAACAAAACAAAAACTTTTGAATGTCCAGAGGACCGAACTACGGAAGGGTATTGCTGTCATCCATCCAAAAAAAAAAGTGAACTTATGTAGTAATAACGGGATACGTATGTAGTAATAACGTGATGTTATGTAGTAATAATGTGATAATATGTAGTAATAACATGATACGTATGTAGTAATAATGTGATACGTCTGTAGTAAAAATGTTATATTATGTAGTAATAACATGATATTATGTAGTAATAACGTGATAATATGTAATATGTATGTAGTAATAACGTGATACTATGTAGTAATAACATGATATTATGTAGTAATAACATGATATTATGTAGTAATAACATGATATTATGTAGTACAGGTAGTCCCCGATTTACGAGCGCTCTGATCTACGAGGTTCCGGACTTACGAGCTGGCGAATTATTGGAAAAAACGCAAAAAATACTGAGTTTTCCTGTGTTTTTTCACCACAGTTCGTTAGCTAAACATGTGGACACACGTTTCCGATCATTTTTATGCACTCATAAGCAGTTTTTCGATGAAAAACGAGTGTTCGTAGTCGCGCTAGCAAAACCGTTCCAATTTACGAGCGAAATTCCGGACTTACGAGAAGCGTGGCGGCCGTTCCAAATTACGAGATTTCCGGTTTACGAGCGCCTCGTTGTAACGGATCTCGCTCGTAAATCGGGGACTACCTGTAATAACATGATATTATGTAGTAATAACGTGATAATATGTAGTAATAACATGATATTATGTAGTAATAACGTGATAATATGTAGTAATAACGTGATATGTATGTAGTAAAAACGTGATAATTATGTAGTGAAAACGTAATAATTATGTAGTGAAAACGTGATATTATGTAGTAATAACATGTTATGTAGTAAAAACGTGATAATTATGTAGTGAAAACGTGATAATTATGTAGTGAAAACGTGATATGTATGTAGTAATAACGTGATACCATGTAGTAAAAACGTGATAATTATGTAGTGAAAACATGATAATTATGTAGTGAAAACGTGATAATTAATGTAGTGAAAACGTGATGACAGCAATACCCTTCCGTACCAGACTTAGCTTTTTTAGATTTTTCTACCTGGATTATTGAGCATGCATCAGGGTACAATATCAAATCAAATTTCTACCATGCTCCAGCTGTAGCCCCCCACGAGGAAGATGCTGTCGTCCAAAACAGCACAGCCCGGACCGCTGCGACCCTCCAGTATGGGTGTCTGGAGGATGTTCCACTGGTCAGCTTTTGGGTCATAGCACTCAACCAACATAACATCAAGGTGAGAAAAACCTGTTGGAGAAACAGGAAAAACATAAACCCAGGCTACAATGATTGGGTTACAACACTTTTTTAAACTAAAAATGGAGTTTTGTATCCGGGTTTGTACAAAAAATAAAAAATCTGCTAGTTAATAAAAAGCTGTGCTTTTGTTTCCTTTGTTCTCTTCCTGCTGTTTTTATGTGGGTGAGCAGGAAAGGGCAATATCAAGTCTGTGCACCCAAAAGGATGAAGAAACATCTCAATGAAAAGGCTGCTGGGGTCAGATTGGCTTGTACTGCCCAACTTATGTCAACAAAACTTTATAATAAAATGTATTACAGCCTTTGAGAAGCAGGTGTTACTGTCACATCTGAAGCACTTTTACAGCTAAAGGTTTAAGACACATTTCTGATGAAACATAAAATATCAGCTGAATCAGTTTAACGAGAAACTTTTATTCCTTTATCCAGTTTCTAAGAGCCTCTGGAAACCCAATAATACTTTTACAAAAAGCATAACCTCAACAATGATGTAAACTGCAGACAAACAGACACAAATACACACATCACTGAAAAAAGAGATTCATGAATGATTATTAAAAGCTTCTTTACACTTCAATAAGCTGGTACATGTAATGCACAAAAATAGTACGGTTTGACCAACATCAACTATTTAATTTCATCTACTTTTTCATTAAAATGTAACTGAAGATCGTGGTTCTGTACTGTTAATGTGCATCATCAGCATTTACATCTTTCTTTGGGTCAACAGTTTCCAGAGAACATTAAAGGAGAAATGAAATGAAATCTCAAAACATCTAATTTAGTAAGCAACACACATTTGTATGCTTTTTTCAAGTCAGTAGCTTAAAGAAATAGTTTTTTACATTTTTCCAGCAAAATTCCGAAGTGAATTAATTTCTGGAGGTCAGGAAGGAAATGACGCATTTGAAAGAAATTACGCATATTTGAAGGAAATGACGCATATTTGTCCTCTGCGCTACTTTCTAAATAACACTGAAGCTACAAACCCATCATTTAAAATGGAAGCAGAAGACTTTTTTGAATCCAAAGAAATGCAGGAACACCTAGTGTGGGTAATGGGTTTACAACCATATCAGTTTGAACCTGAACCGACAGCTGGATCTCAGAATTCTGACGAGTCCAATGACAGTTTGCAACGTGGAATGGTAAGAATTGATTCCCTGACTTTCATTAAAATTTAACTACAGAAACACCTAAAAAAAATTGTTAGCTGACTTTTTTTAAGAGTGTGTCTCAGTTTAATTTTTGTTAATAAATGATTACAAATCAGCTTATTTTAGCACGTAAATAACACCAAGCGCGCACCCGTAGACAGCATTTCCGCTGTTCAGCGCAAGCTGACTTTCATTAAAATTTAACTACAGAAACGCCTAAAAAATATTTGTTAGCTGACTTTTTTTAAGAGTGTGTCTCAGTTTAATTTTTGTTAATAAATGATTACAAATCAGCTTATTTTAGCACGTAAATAACACCAAGCGCTCACCCGTACATATCTCTGGAACTGCTCATTTTAGGAGGATCTAAGTATCAAATTGTTTTTTTTTTTTACAAATCAGCAATGTAAAAAAGGTGTTGAGGTAATTATGACCAAATGTAACTTAATTGTCAGTTTGATGTGATGAAATGTTTTTTGTTTACAATATAAATGAAGCTACACAATACTGTATGAGGGACAACCGTGGCCCGACCTACGTCATACCTGGGAGCGAGAGCAGGCGGGGGGAGGGGTGTCAAAAACACCGGATGAGATTTTTTTCACTTTGTAAATGCTAAATTTGAGTTAGGATGACATTTTTGACTTGTGAAAATTTCTCAACAAGCTTATTTTATGCTTTTTCATTAGACTACTATTAGCTTAAAAACACTTTTCATTTCTCCTTTAAGTCTCTGTTGTTATGAGTTAAGAATACAGATGTTGTTCTTTCGGCTGCTCCCTGTGACAGGGGTCAGCACAATGTATGAACTCGTGTGAAAAGTTTGACAGCTGTGTTATGCTTGATGCCCCTCCCAATGCAACCTGGACTCAAACCTGCAACCTCAGAATTACAAGACCCCGGTGGGCGCTGACCACCGAGCTACTGCAGTTAAGAATACAGAAAAGCTAATAACAGCTAAAGATCGGACCTGTCATAAAACTTTAGGCTGGGTTCTGTCAGTGCAGTAAGTTTGTTCACCAATCACAAACCACGCAGCTTTCTGACAGATCTGTTCTTTTTCTTTGCACAAACTTCTACGACGACTTTCATTGCACAATTATTTTGGCAAAAATTTGAAAAAATTTACACAATATATTAAAAGTTCATGAACCGTTAAATGCCATTTTCTACGTAGTTTGTGTTTTAACATATTTTATTTGAAAAAATAAATGTTAATTTGCATAAAAATGACCTCATATTTAAAGTTTAATTGTCAGAGTCAGAGATTCTTTATTGTCATTCGCACCACATGAGGTACATGCGATGAAACGAGATTATGTACACAGGGTCCCAGTTACATCCAACAATAAAATGTAAGAGAAAAACAGTAATAACATCTAAGATATAACTAAGAAAAACATCAACTAAAAATACACTAAGCATTAATATCATAGAAACATTACTCCAAACAGTAGCACGAACATGAGTCTGTATGAGCAGATGAGCACGAATGAACACGGCAGCATGAAACAGATCAGCAGCAACATGAAACAGATAATAATAATAATAATAAACTTTATTTGTATAGCACCTTCCTACAATGCCTTGCATTGACCAAGGTGCTTAACAGGATAAAAAGATGAATAAACTGGAACAATAAATCAGTGAAAATTTTGAAATTTTGAGCACTTTGAGATTTTTATTAATGAAAAGTGCATTATAAATTGAATTAATTATTATTATTATTATTATTATTATTATTATTATTATTATTATTATTATTAAAATTGAATAAAAAACAACAGTAATAAAAGAAGGCAATGGAAATAAAAAATGCTACATACTAAAATACCAAAAGTAATAAAAGTTACACACTGAAAGCTTTTTTGAACAAGTGGGTCTTCAGTCTGGTTTTGAACAGAGTCAGATCAGAGGTGGCACGCAGCTCAAGGGGGAGACTGTTCCAGGCTTTTGGGCCGGCAACAGAAAATGACCGGTCTCCCCATTGTTTGTACCTTGAGCGAGGCACCTCCAGCAGGTGTTGACTGGCAGATCGTAAAGCTCTGCTGGGGTGATGGACTTTCAAAAGTTCTGAGATGTACAGAGGTGCAAGTCCATTCAGAGCTTTGAAAACAAACAGCAGCAGCTTGAACTGTATCCTGAACTGAACCGGGAGCCAGTGTAGAGAGGACAGGACAGGAGTGATGTGTTCATATTTTCGTGTGTTGGTCAAAAAGCGCGCGGCAGAGTTCTGTACAAGCTGTAAACGGGAGATGGAGGATTGATTAATACCAACATACAAAGCATTACAATAATCAAGTCTGGAGGTCACAAAGGCATGGATGGCCTTCTCCAGATCACCACGGCTGAGAAATGACTTGACTTTAGAGAGCAGACGGAGCTGGAAAAAGCTGGTCTTGACAACAGAACTGATCTGTTTATCAAACTTTGAAGGGCGAGGCATAGCTCCGCGCTAGCGTGAGCGCGAGGCCACGCGGCGCCACGCTGTGCGAGCTCCGCTTGCACAAGCCTTTGAACGCTCGCGCGAACGCGCCAAGCTCAAATTTTACGACCGCTCACGCGCGCGCGGTGTCTCACAATAAACTGCCCTGGTGGCGGACTGTTTTGTATGACACACAAATGAATTAAATTCCTCTTCTTTATCGCTGATCGGGCCTTTTCTTTTGTTTTTTTGCCAAAAGTCAAGTGATCGCTTGAAGCGGTCACCATTCACTTCCTCCTCCGATGAGGAGGAATGAATGAACTTGTCACGAGTGAACTAAACTCATGTCCAACGTGGATGCGCAGGTTCTAAACATTTCCTGGTGTGCTTGTCTGCTGTGTGGGTTGAAGGACCAGCGCTCCCTGTTTTAATTTTAATTTTTAGGACTTTTTTATTAACATATAAACACAGAACAAAGCTGCACAGCCCTCTGCCTTTTCTTCTCAGACCCGACATTCTTCTCAGACCCGACCTGTCAATCAAATCAGTAGGCTGTCAGCAAATGACCAATCAGCGACCTCAATTTGTCCCGTAGCTAAACGCTCCGCCCTGCTTCTGCTCAAATGACATCAAGTATTTGGAGCGAAAACGTTGGAGCCACACGCTGCTTCACGCTGAGCTCTGCTGCGAGCCCCCCACGCACAGCGCACGCGCGTGGCGCGGGGCTCGGTCCAGCACGGAGCTCTGCGCCGGCCTTAAGTTGGAGTCAAGCTGCACTCCAAGATTTCTGACCACTGGGTTGAAGTGGGGGAGGGGAAAACCAACACTGGGACTGGGAAGGATGTTGCTGGTGTCACCAGGTGCACCAAATAAAATGCATTCAGTTTTATCTGTGTTTAGGTGGAGGAAGTTTTGAGAGAGCCAGTGCTTAAAGACCGTGTAAAGTGAATTTCAACATTTTCTTCAATAAACATTATAAATGTCATAATTGTAATCTTGTAAATGAGTAAAAAGTCTCAAAATTGTAGCTCAATTAATTTTGGAGTTATAGAGCAAACTGTGTATAAAGATATTTCTGTTTCAGGATTTTTTAGGCGTGTTTTAAATGTGACCGCGTTTCGTCACGCGGTCTTCTTTAGTATAGCCCCACCCCCTGCAGCTCCAGCCGTATAAATTCGCCTCGGTGGAGCCGTTCACTCGCGAATCGCAGATAGCATCAGATAGCAATAGCATAGATATTTTGTTCATTGTTAGCTAGCTAATCAATTATGCCTCGTTCGTGCATCTTCCCTGGATGTCGCAATGGTCAGGGCACCCGTACAAATCATAACGTGTTTTTATACCGCGTGGTTTTATACTGAGTATCTGTAATGCCTGGATAGGTCAATGGATAAAGCGTTTGCCTTCTGTCCCAAACCTTATGGGTTCAATTCCCGCATGGTACAACTTTTTTTTAATTTTTTTTATTCATTCCAGATTAAAAACACACAAGAAAACTATTTACAAAAACAGCGTAACTCTTGGAAAAAGTAGCTGCTGTTACAGACAGAACTCAGATAAAAACAGAGCAGGTTTACTGGCTCTGCTGTCTGCCTCTCCACACACAGCTCAGCTGCAGGCCGCAGTACTGCGCTGAAACCACGCCCACGCGCTGACACGCCCCCACAGTTTCAGACCAAGGGAAAATTATGTTTTTTCATGATTTTTGAGACTTAATTTTATAAGGAAAACAATGTTTTTAATCAGTCAGATTTATATGGGTGATTAATAACACATATTTATGCCATGTGACAAACTAAAAACACACATTTAATTTCACTTTACACTGTCTTTAAATGTTCTTTATTTTATGTGTACAGTACAGCACTTTGTTGCAGCTGTGGTTGTTTTAAATGGCTTTATAAATAAATTCTTATTATTTTGAAGTCGATTACGTAGTTTCTGGCAGTGTTCTGCAGTTTTCGGCAGTGTTCGGCAGTTTTCAGCAGTATCCGCCAGTTTTCTGCAGTGTCCGCCAGTTTTCGGTTAGCTTCGGTTAGCTCCGGCCTCGACAGCCAGCTTTGGAAGGACCGTGTGTCAGATCAGAGGTTGCCTCGCTCGGATACATGAGCTGGAATCTCTGCAGCTCACCGCGAGATCCGGTGACCATCCCGCCGCTACTGTCCCTGCCATCAGCCGGCCCCACCTGGGACACAGAGCCGATGCGACCGGGAGCTTGCTTTGATGCTCCGCCTGGCAAACTCGGATGTTGGTGGTACAACGAGCTAACATGCTAAGACGCGGAGAAAAGGTTTCGAGGCCTCAGATGTTGGTGGTACAACGAGCTAACATGCTAAGACACGGAGAAAAGGCTTTGAGGCCTCGGATGTTAGTGGTACAACGAGCTAACATGCTAAGACACGGAGAAAAGGCTTTGAGGCCTCGGATGTTGCCGGGACACGGAGCTAACATGCTAACATGCGGAGAAACGGCTTCACCTGCTCCCAGTAAGTTATTAACTCTATTTCCCTTCATTATGGCTCCAAATGTATGGAGCTAACATGCTAACAGGCATTACTGTAAACAGTTTGGACCGCGTGAAGCAGCAGAAAGCTGCAGAGCTCGGACGTGCAACGAGCTAACATGCTAACAGACGGAGACAGGCTTCAGCAGCTCACAGTAAGAAATTAACTATTTTTTTCCTTCATTATGGCTCCAAATGTACTGTATGTGTTTTTTGATAATTATGTAGGGTACTGTGTTAGGATAGGCGAAGTGCTTGGTAACTGTACAGTACCGTACATGTACGTGTGTAAGTGGCGGCTAGTGTGTACTTCCGACTTACGGCGATTTTCGACATACGAACGGGCGTAGGAACGGAACTTGTTCGTAACTCGAGGACTACCTGTATATATATATATATATATATATATATATATATATATATATATATATATATATATGTATATATGTCACGGTTTGGTGCGGAGTGAGGGATGAGTCCCATGATGCAGACAGGCAGACTTACAGAGGCACGAGTAAAATCAAAATACTTTAATAAGACCAAAACAAACACTTACGTGGCATTACAAAACAAAACCTAATACGGACGCTCTAACAGTGGCTGGAATACTAACACTGAACATACAGACGAGATGTACTCACGAGACCAAGGAGCGGGGATACGACACACCAAGGAACAGGGACAATGACCTGACAATGAGACACACATGAACGTTGACTAAAATATGCTTCCTAATTAACTATAAACACAAACACCTGAGACGCAGACCAGAGACGCAGAGCTGACAGACACAGGATGCAAGGAGAGAGACAGACCAGCAGGGAGTCAGACCAGCAGAGGGAGCC
>JBBPBX010032327.1:15816-33954 GCA_038048925.1 Garcialebias charrua | reverse complement strand
TTTATCACTTGATTTATCGCGCGATCTCGCACGTGTCTCGGAGTGGCGCATCCAGGCGGACCTGAGCGGAGCGGAGGCAGTGGGCTTTGGACTCGCTCAGCTGCGACCTGCGGACCGGAGCGGGGCGGAGCCGCGTGTGGTGTAATTTTGGGGTGAGACTGTTGGCTCCGCACGGCGACTGTGTAGCTAGCTCGGACGGTAGCTTGCAGTCCGAGCTAGCTAACTCGAAAAAATCGCCTCGAAATGTACAGCTCGAACATATCGGCACAGCTAGTAAGCCGTTGGTAAATTCTGCTGTTGACTGTACGCCCCAAAATAATCGTTCAAAGTTTGTCACGGGTTTATTAACTAATGTGATTTACAAAACTTTACTTACTGTTGTTGCTGAGCCCGCATGCGCACACCGTTCTTCTTCTTCTTCTTCTTCTTCATGGGGTTTAATGGCGGTTGGCAAAACACTTTAGGTGTGCATTACCGCCACCACTGGTATGGAGTGTGGTTCTTCATGGGATAATTCTATGTGTACGCCTGATTAAACTACAGTATATGTATTTCAAATTCTATTAAAAAATCCGCTCATTCTCAATCAGTTCATCTGGACAGTTTCTTTTTAGCAGAAACGTTTCACCCTCACTCCAGAGGGCTTCCTCAGTCAGAGTAGTCCAAAGCACACTGAAGTTAACCCACCAAGTAAGCAACTTATGTGGACCAACCAGTTTGCTGTAGCCAAGATGGTTTCTGGGGGTGTGTCCCTCGTCGACTCCTCCCAGGCAGGCAGACATGTCCAAAGTGGTTCAAGACAAGAAAGTTAATTCTCAATAGTCCAGGTATCAAATCCGCTCATTCTCAATCAGTTCATCTGGACAGTTTCTTTTTAGCAGAAACGTTTCACCCTCACTCCAGAGGGCTTCCTCAGTCAGAGTAGTCCAAAGCACACTGAAGTTAACCCACCAAGTAAGCAACTTATGTGGACCAACCAGTTTGCTGTAGCCAAGATGGTTTCTGGGGGTGTGTCCCTCGTCGACTCCTCCCAGGCAGGCAGACATGTCCAAAGTGGTTCAAGACAAGAAAGTTAATTCTCAATAGTCCAGGTATCAAATCCGCTCATTCTCAATCAGTTCATCTGGACAGTTTCTTTTTAGCAGAAACGTTTCACCCTCACTCCAGAGGGCTTCCTCAGTCAGAGTAGTCCAAAGCACACTGAAGTTAACCCACCAAGTAAGCAACTTATGTGGACCAACCAGTTTGCTGTAGCCAAGATGGTTTCTGGGGGTGTGTCCCTCGTCGACTCCTCCCAGGCAGGCAGACATGTCCAAAGTGGTTCAAGACAAGAAAGTTAATTCTCAATAGTCCAGGTATCAAATCCGCTCATTCTCAATCAGTTCATCTGGACAGTTTCTTTTTAGCAGAAACGTTTCACCCTCACTCCAGAGGGCTTCCTCAGTCAGAGTAGTCCAAAGCACACTGAAGTTAACCCACCAAGTAAGCAACTTATGTGGACCAACCAGTTTGCTGTAGCCAAGATGGTTTCTGGGGGTGTGTCCCTCGTCGACTCCTCCCAGGCAGGCAGACATGTCCAAAGTGGTTCAAGACAAGAAAGTTAATTCTCAATAGTCCAGGTATCAAATCCGCTCATTCTCAATCAGTTCATCTGGACAGTTTCTTTTTAGCAGAAACGTTTCACCCTCACTCCAGAGGGCTTCCTCAGTCAGAGTAGTCCAAAGCACACTGAAGTTAACCCACCAAGTAAGCAACTTATGTGGACCAACCAGTTTGCTGTAGCCAAGATGGTTTCTGGGGGTGTGTCCCTCGTCGACTCCTCCCAGGCAGGCAGACATGTCCAAAGTGGTTCAAGACAAGAAAGTTAATTCTCAATAGTCCAGGTATCAAATCCGCTCATTCTCAATCAGTCGCAGATGAACTGATTGAGAATGAGCGGATTTGATACCTGGACTATTGAGAATTAACTTTCTTGTCTTGAACCACTTTGGACATGTCTGCCTGCCTGGGAGGAGTCGACGAGGGACACACCCCCAGAAACCATCTTGGCTACAGCAAACTGGTTGGTCCACATAAGTTGCTTACTTGGTGGGTTAACTTCAGTGTGCTTTGGACTACTCTGACTGAGGAAGCCCTCTGGAGTGAGGGTGAAACGTTTCTGCTAAAAAGAAACTGTCCAGATGAACTGATTGAGAATGAGCGGATTTGATACCTGGACTATTGAGAATTAACTTTCTTGTCTTGAACCACTTTGGACATGTCTGCCTGCCTGGGAGGAGTCGACGAGGGACACACCCCCAGAAACCATCTTGGCTACAGCAAACTGGTTGGTCCACATAAGTTGCTTACTTGGTGGGTTAACTTCAGTGTGCTTTGGACTACTCTGACTGAGGAAGCCCTCTGGAGTGAGGGTGAAACGTTTCTGCTAAAAAGAAACTGTCCAGATGAACTGATTGAGAATGAGCGGATTTGATACCTGGACTATTGAGAATTAACTTTCTTGTCTTGAACCACTTTGGACATGTCTGCCTGCCTGGGAGGAGTCGACGAGGGACACGCCCCCAGAAACCATCTTGGCTACAGCAAACTGGTTGGTCCACATAAGTTGCTTACTTGGTGGGTTAACTTCAGTGTGCTTTGGACTACTCTGACTGAGGAAGCCCTCTGGAGTGAGGGTGAAACGTTTCTGCTAAAAAGAAACTGTCCAGATGAACTGATTGAGAATGAGCGGATTTGATACCTGGACTATTGAGAATTAACTTTCTTGTCTTGAACCACTTTGGACATGTCTGCCTGCCTGGGAGGAGTCGACGAGGGACACGCCCCCAGAAACCATCTTGGCTACAGCAAACTGGTTGGTCCACATAAGTTGCTTACTTGGTGGGTTAACTTCAGTGTGCTTTGGACTACTCTGACTGAGGAAGCCCTCTGGAGTGAGGGTGAAACGTTTCTGCTAAAAAGAAACTGTCCAGATGAACTGATTGAGAATGAGCGGATTTGATACCTGGACTATTGAGAATTAACTTTCTTGTCTTGAACCACTTTGGACATGTCTGCCTGCCTGGGAGGAGTCGACGAGGGACACGCCCCCAGAAACCATCTTGGCTACAGCAAACTGGTTGGTCCACATAAGTTGCTTACTTGGTGGGTTAACTTCAGTGTGCTTTGGACTACTCTGACTGAGGAAGCCCTCTGGAGTGAGGGTGAAACGTTTCTGCTAAAAAGAAACTGTCCAGATGAACTGATTGAGAATGAGCGGATTTGATACCTGGACTATTGAGAATTAACTTTCTTGTCTATTAAACAACTTTGTTTTCTTAAAATATCTAATTATAATTTGGATATGTTTACTCTCTAAGTTATGTTGTAGTGCAGCTATTATGTTAAACTTTTCTTTTATCTCTTCAAATTCTCTCTTCATATATTCACGGTCTTGATCATAGTTTTGACATTCCTGTAGAACATGTTGCAATGTTTCATCTTGTCCACAGTGCTCACATTTGCCTGTATTGTGTTTCTTTATTTGAAATAATGAATAATTAAGTCCTGTGTGTTCAAATCTTAGTCTTGTTATTAATCTTTCCTCTTTTCTGCTCCTTCTTCCAGTTCGTGTTTCACCTACTGTCATTTTGATCCCATAAAACCATCTTCCTTTACTTTCTTCATCCCATCTTTTCTGCCATTCTTTCTTCAGTCTTTGTTTAATGATACTTTTTGCCTCTGATTTACTTGTTTTTACTGTGAAGTTGATCTGAGTTTGAGTTGCCTTCTTTGCCATCTTATCTGCTGTCTCATTTCCTTTTATCCCAATGTGTGCTGGTACCCATAAAAATGTTATTGTTAATCCCATTCTTTGTGTACTAAATAACTAATAACTAAGGAGTGCCAGTGCCAAGGAGTGCGAAGGAGTGCCAAGGTGTGGGAAGGTGTGGGAAGATGTGGGAAGGAGTGCGAAGGAGTGCAAAGGTGTGGGAAGGTGTGGGAAGGAGTGTGCGAAGGAGTGCAAAGGTGTGGGAAGTGTGGGAAGGTGTGGGAAGGAGTGCGAAGGTGTGGGAAGGTGTGGGAAGATGTGGGAAGGAGTGCGAAGGAGTGCAAAGGTGTGGGAAGGTGTGGGAAGGAGTGCGAAGGATCCCTTTTTTACTATATTTTTTCCCCTTGTCCCAAACGTAGAAAAATATGTTTATAGTAAATGGAGCTTATTTATGTAGCGTTTTCCAGCCCCCTATGAGGGGCCCCAAAGCTCTTTACAATACCAACCATCCACCCATTCATACACACATTCATACACCGGTAGCGGCAGACCCATGCAAGGCGCCATCCAGTCCTACCGGGAGCAACTCGGGGTTAAGTGTCTTGCCCGGGGACACAACGACACATGGGGAACCAGGATTCGAACCTCCAACCTTCCGATTGGGGACGACTGCCATTACCACTACGCCACGGCCGCCCCACGGCCGCTTAATCTGTCCTAACCACATTTATTTTATTAAAATCAATTATATGTTAAATTATATGTTAAAATAAATATGTGAAATGAACCTGCATTATTTGTCTATTTAATATAAACTGCACAGTAGGTATGTTTATGTAGTATTCAGCCTTGGAAAAAAATACAATGTAGAAAATGTTAATGAACTATTGGTTTAAAGAAATTGTATTAGGACAATGGAGTCTGTTCAAAGTTAAACAGAACCTGTATAAAAAATAGAATGATTAATACTTTGAGTGGGCATGCTGATCAAAGAAACAGATTTGTCTTAATTCAAGTTAGTTTGTTATCTTGAAACAAGATTTTTCACATTTTACAAACCTCACGACAACTGCAAATGTTAATGAAATGTCAAAAAAGCTTGTTTCAAATAAGAAATGACTCAAAACAAGATATTTTCAAGACTTTTTGCCTTATCAAGATTTTCAAGATGCATTGTCTCAAAACAAGTTGTTATGTCTTACTTAGAAATATGTTTTTGACTTATATTAAGTGTGATAAGAGGTTTTGACTTGAAATTAGAAAATTTGACTTGGTAAGATTTTACGTTTTTGCAGTGTGGTACTGCTTTAATTAATGTATCTATCTAATAATTATTCAACATTACTTATAGTTTAAAAAAGATGAGTCCCTTTGAAGTATCTGTTTTATTTTCTATGTTTATTCTAACATACGTTATGTGCATGGTTTACTGCACTGAATCATTACATCAAAAACGAAATTTCACTCAAATTCTGTCTAAATAACATCACTACATTTTCACAGCTGGATCTTCAGGGTGTGCAGTGGTTTCAGCTGTAATAATCAAAATAAAACAATATTTGATATTCACCCTATCATATAAATATTTGCTGATTTAAGCTTGTTCTACCTTTTCAGCCATTGTTTTTTTTTTTCATATTTAGATAATGTTATCAAGTTTTTTGTGGTAATTTCTGCTACTTTGAGCAACCATCCTGCTTATATCTTACATCCTGCTCAGCTGATGTGAGCGCTTGTCTGTGAAGTTTTGACCTTCTTTGTGGTTCCTGCAGGGACGTGTCCTCGGTCGCGGTGCTGATGAACTATGACCAGTCTGAAGAGTGGATTGGACGCTCGCAGCCAGAGCACGCTGGGAGTGTTTAGAGATGGGGAAAACGCTGCAGCTGAGGAGGTGACATTATGACATAGACAACATCCATCCATCATGTGTACATCCATCTTTCATTATCACTCACCCACCCATGCATCCATCCATCATCCATCCACCCATGCATGCTCCATCCATCCACCCACCATCATCCACTCATGCATGCTCCATCCATCCATCCATCATCCATCCAGCCATGCATGCTCCATCCATCCAGTTAGGGCAGAACTTGGACTTTTTTTTTTCACACAAAACATTAAAGCCATAAATATCTACTGTGGTTTAAATAATGTCTGTTCTCAGCGAAACATGGAGCTTATAATAAAAACACACCGACATGTTGACTCGAGCAGTCTGGACCCTCTAGTCCCGAACAGAACCATTCTGGTCCCAGAGGTGTTCGGAACCGTTAAGATCTCGTCTCTCATCCTTACCGTCGCATAGACGCCGGGAACTCATCATGGCTCCTTCCGGCAGAGGAATAACCTGAACCAGATAAACCAGCTGCAAGGGCAGGGCAGAACTTGGACTTTTTTTCTTTGCTTAATTTTTTTGTTTAAATTGAAATGAAATCAAATGTATTAGAAAATGTATTATCACAAACTACTTTTACTAATACAGTCAACATGACGTCATAATACAATCATAAGTTTTTTTTATTGTTGTTTGCTATTCTTAGAACAACATCCAGACAGCATGTCTGAAAGCTATACCACTGGGTAACGTATCTCAAATCTTCACCTTTCGACGAATTTCTTCAATCACCTCTGGTCATTGGCAATTTGTACAGATACACCTGGAAAAATAAACATGTTTTAGTTGATTTTGTACAGAGTCATATATTTCTGAATTTATGTTTTTATTAATACATTTAAAATTGAAAAAACAAAACAATGTCAAAAACAGAGTGGGTTTGGTGTCATTGCTGTTAGGTCCCTGTACGACCGGTGTCAGAGCTTGGTCCGCATTGCCGGCAGTAAGTCAGGCTCGTTTCCAGTGAGAGTTGGACTCCGCCAAGGTTGCCCTTTGTCACCGATTCTGTTCATAATTTTTATGGACAGAATTTCTAGGCGCAGCCAAGGTGTTGAGAGGATCCGTTTTGGTGGCCTTAGAATCGCTTCTCTGTTTTTTGCAGATGATGTGGTCCTATTGGCTTCATCAGATCGTGATCTACAGCTTTCGCTGGAGCGGTTTGCAGCCGAGTGTGATGCGGCCGGCAAAGGTGGGCGCCAGACTGCAAGGGAGCGCTAAAGCGCTAATCCGCTTACAGTGGACCTAAACTTTTTGTCAGCGTTTTTGTGGATTGACTAACTTTTATAATTCATAAGCGGATTTGTGCTATTTTTATTTAAAATGCAGTACCGCTAATAACTAATTATCTATCAGTAAAAACCAATAAACTTATTTACAAGCTCTTATGCTGCTTGTTTTACCTTTTTCCCCACCATAAGAGCAGAGAGGAGGAAGGGTTGGAGGGGAGAGGGGGGGCAGAGTGGAGAATAGACTCAGATCTACCATGTAGGTAAATGATGCAGTTGCCTGGGGATCCCATCAGCATGGGGCCCCGGCCTCGCCGCGTCCTGGCCAGTCACCTAAATCCCTAACAATGATCCTGCTTGTTAATGTACTTTTTTTTTTTTGACATTATATTTATTGAATTTTTTATAACAGAAGTGAAACAAGTGACAACAATATGTATAACATAAGATTCACGTTAAGTAACTTAATCCCCAAAGTAAGCTAATATAATAAAAATAAATTTAAAAAAAGGAGAAGAAGAAAAAAAAATAGTTTATATATATATATACATACATACACACACACATATATATATATACATATACATATACATACACATATATATATACACACATACATATACATACATAAATTAACATTAAATTAAAATAAATAAAATAAAATAAAAAATAAAACAAACAAAACAAAACCTCAGCAATCTACACATTTCTCTTAATGTCCTTCGTATTGTTTCAGAAACTTGGTCAAAGGTGACCATGCTTCCTCAAATTTCGCTCCCTTTCCTCTGACAATATAAGTGAGTCGCTCCAGAGTCATACATGATGCCATTTCCTTCACCCACATGTGGTTTGTCGGTATGTCCATTTTTTTCCAGTGCAGAGATATTAATCTCCTGGCCTGCAGAAGTCCAAAGTCAATCAATTTTAACTGTCTGGAGCTAAAAGCACAGATCTCTGGGTAGATACCTAAAACACACATTCTAGGCTCAGCAGGTACATTCACTCCAATGATCTTTGACAAAGTTTGCGTTATTATGTTCCAATATTGCTGTATTTTTGGACACTCCCATACACAGTGAAAAAGAGTACCCTTTCCAACCAAGCACTTACAGCAGTTATCTGGAATGTTAGGTGTCCAACGGTTCAGTTTGACTGGGGTTATATAAGTTCTCATCAACCATTTGTATTGGAGGAGTTTCATCCTTGTGTTAATTGATTGCTTTTGGGCTTTTAAGCATGCAGTTTCCCAGTCCTCCACCTGTATCTCTTCTTGGATATCAGCTCGCCATGCGTCCAACCTATCTACGGTGGATTCCTTATCATGTCTTAGTAAAGCTGCATAAAATAAAGAAACATGACCCCTCCTCTCCAAATTTTCTAGTACAATATTTTCTAGGTATGACAATGGTGGTCTGGATTCAATTAGTTTATGTTTTGACATAATGAAATGTTTAATTTGTAAATACTTGTAAAAGTGTTTCTTTGGAATGTTATATATTTGACATAACTGCTCAAATGTAAGAATCTTATCATCCTTATAAAGATCTGCCAATTTCTGTACACCTTTGTTTGCCCAAATTTTGAAACCTCCATCAGCTCTTCCTGCTTTAAAGTTTCTGTTCCCCCAGATAGGTGAAAAATAAGAAATAGAGGGGGTATCTCCAATATATTGATTGGTCCTATACCAAACATCAATTGAGTTCTTTAAAAATGGGTTTTTTGTCATTTTTATCAATTGCTTTGGGTTTGCAGAATACAAATACAGGTTTAATCTAAGGTCTGTTGCTAATTGTTCAATTTTTATCCATGCTGGAGGTGTTTCAATTGAAAAATAGAACATGATTGCGCGTAGCTGGGCGGACCAGTAGTACAATTTAAGATTAGGGAGTTGTAACCCCCCTCTCTCATATGGCAGGTACAACAGGCGAAGTCTTAATCTAGGTTTTTTATTGTTCCAAATGAATCTGGTAAAAATGGAATTCAAATCGTCAAAAAATTGTTTTGGAAGGGGCAAAGGAATTGTCTGAAAAAGATACAAAAATTTTGGTAATATACTCATTTTGATCATGTTTATTCGGCCAATCATTGATATAGGCATTATCATCCATTTATTTAGTGAATCATTTACTTCACTGACCAGAGGGTCATAGTTTGATGATACAATGGTTTTAATTTCCGGGGTGATTCTAACACCAAGGTACACAAATCCTTCCCTTGCATTTAGAAATGGGGTTTGTATAACCGGGCTCAATCTTTCATCCTTATTTAAAAATAAAATAGAGGACTTTGAATCATTTATTTTATAGCCAGAGAACTGACCAAACAACTCTATTTGTTGTATTAAAGTGGGGATGCTAATGGATAACCTAGTTAAAAAAACTATCAGATCATCAGCATACAATGCCAATCTATGCTCTTGGTCACCCAGCCGGATACCAAACAGGTCAGTTCGCGTTCTTAACATCATTGCCAAGGGTTCTATAGCTAGAACAAATAACATTGGAGATAACGGGCAACCCTGGCGAGTGGAACGTTCTAATGTGAAAGGTTTAGAAGCTAAGTTGTTTGTCCAAACAGTGGCTTCGGGAATTGTATACAAAAGCTTCACCCATTTGAGAAAGTTGCAGCCAAATCCATATCTCGGAAGAACATTAAATAAATATGACCATTCAATTCTATCAAAGGCCTGACATGCATCAAGTGATAATAACGCTGTATCTTTCATATCAGATTTCTCATGAATTATGTTCAGGACTGTTCTTATGTTGTGAAACCCTTGACGTTTTGGTACAAATCCGTTTTGATCATTATGAACTAGATGAGAGATATAGGGGTATAATCTTTTTGCTAAAGCTTTACATAATATTTTAGTGTCCACTCCCATCAGGCTAATTGGTCTAAATGAAGAACACTCTTCAGGGGGTTTATTTGGTTTTAATATCAGTATGATCATTGCTTGTCTCAAGGTGGGTGGGAGAACTTCATTCCTAAATGCCTCTTCATACATGTTAAAAAGTGGAACTATAAGTTTATCTTTGAAAGTTTTGTAAAACTCAATGGGGAAGCCATCTGGCCCGGGGGCCTTACCACTATTAATACTTTGTATGGCTTGTGAGATTTCTTCAACCGTTAAATCTAAATCCAGTTCCTTTTTTGTCTCTTCTGTGAGAGTCTGAAACTGAAGTTGGTCTAAGAATATATCCTGTTCTGTCAAGGCATGGGCACACTCTGATTTATATAATTTTACATAGTATTGCCTGAAGTTATCGTTAATTTCAGACATGTCTACTGTTACCCTACCAGAGGGGGTTTTTATGCTATTGATTGCTCTTTCACTTTGTATTTTCTTAATTCTCCATGCCAGTAGTTTCCCAGCTTTCTCTCCTTGGTCATAATAGGATTGTTTTAACCACATTAAACTTTTTGCTGCTGCTTCATAAGATAATGTATTATATTCAGTTCTCAAACGTAACAGTTCATTCTGCTTTATTTGGTCATCATCAGTGTTTAATTCTAGTTCTAGATATTTGATTTTTTTATCCAAGAGTTCCATTCGTTTCTTTTGTTGTTTATTTTTTGTGCTTGTATAACTAAGAATTTCACCTCGAATATATGCTTTGAACCCTTCCCACCTCACTGAGGCGCAAGTCTGGTCCGTATTTAATTCAAAATAAGTATCTATCTTCTCTCCTATCAGTTTAACAAAGTCTTGATCTTGTAGCCATCTTGCTTGAAAACGCCAGTGAGGTTGGCTATGGAAAAAATTCTCTATATAAATACACAATGAGATAGCTGCATGATCACTGATCACTATGCTGTCATACTGACATTGTTTGACCTTTGATAAAAGTTCTCTTGAGATAAGAAAGTAATCTATACGTGAACGGGATTTATGTATACCCGAGTAACAAGAGTATTCCATTTTATCAGGGTTTTGTTCTCTCCACACTTCCACCAAATTGATATCCAATATATATTGATTTATTAACTTTCTAGTTTGAGCTTTATAAACATCTGAACCAGTTGATCGGTCTTTATTTGGATTTAAAGTGCAATTAAAATCTCCTCCAATCAAGTTAAATCCTTGAAGAGTAGATATAGTAAGAAACAGATCCTCAAAAAATTTTGGTTTATTTTCATTTGGGCCATATACACTCACCAAATTTAAAGTAATTGAGGAAATGTTACCCTGAACAATTATGTATCTACCAGCTGAGTCTTTTATTGTTTGTAAAGTATGAAATGGAATACTTTTGTGAATCAAAATAATTACGCCTCTTGCATAATTGTTATATGATGCATGTATCACCTGACCCGGCCATCTATTCTTTACAGCTTTTATCTCACAATTTGTTAAATGTGTTTCTTGAAGAAAAATTATCTTCGATTTAAGCTGTTTAATCCTATTCATGACCTGTTTCAGTTTAGTTCGTTTCCTAAGTCCCCTCACATTCCAGCTTGTAACTTTTATATAAGAGCTATTATCCATACTTTGCTTTTAATAAGACAATGCATAAAGCTGAGTTAACATAAAGTGCACAAAAAATGTGAGTAAAATAAAATAAGCGACTAAATAAAAACAGAAAACCCTGAAAATAGTACATTACACTCAAACCCCCCCCCCTACTCAGAATAATAAAGGGGTCTTAGCTAATCCACTAATAAGAGGAGTAGCTGAGCTATGAAACCCACTTCGAAGGCAGTAGTGGTGTCCGTGAACCATACACCATACCGTAGTAAAACACAAATATAGCAAAACCCATACATAGCCATAAATTCCCTCTTCCAAGATGTGCTTAATCAAAAGTATTTCGTATTAATGTGACACATCCAGCCGGCAGGTACACATTGTAACAGCATTGTACGAACATATGCAAATATCCTGTCTAACAAGAAAAATAAAAATAAAATAAAGAGTCACTCCGTAGCTGCCTATGATTTATGTATACTGTATGTGAAATATTAACTAGATAATATTCCAACTAGGGTATATAAACGCAGCTAACAATCATAAGCAGTTAATTTTTGGTTCACAAGTGAACCACTCACCAGTAATCAGTCCTGTCCAGCGTGTGTGCAGAGGAAGTCTCGGGCCTCCTTAGGAGAAGAAAACAGTTTTATCTTCCCCTTGTGCAGGACCCTCATTTTACATGGATTATACTGAAACCCTCTGAACATTCCTTTTTCAGCCATAAGTTTCCTGATGTCGTCAAACTCGGCTCGTTGTCGGATGGTTTCCCCTGAAAGATCCTGATTAAAAAAAAGTTTATTTCCATCATGTTCAATGTTACGTTGTTTTGTCGAGCGGAAAACAAACTCCCGATCTTGGAAGTTCAGGAAACGAATGAGAACGGCTCTGTGTTGGTTCGGTTTCGGAGGTGCCAGGGTACGATGGGCCCTCTCGATGGTGAAGGATCTCTCGGTCTCCAGCCAGCGCGGCAGCATCTCCCGTATGAAATCCAGCAATGGCCGCTGTCCCTCGGCGCCCTCCCGGAGCCCAAAAAGACGCAGATTCTTCCTTCGGCCTCGATTCTCCAGATCGTCCGTCTTAGCTTCCAGGTAGGATATTTTCTTCAAAGCTTTAGCAAGATTAGCCGTGCTAGCTTCTAGAAGCTCCTCCGCCGACACGATTCTTTTTTCAGCTTCCTCCAGTCTGTTAGCATTGGTGTCAACGTTTTGCTTCACCTCTGCTATGTTTTTCTCCAGCGAGGCGATGGACTTCGTCATTTCACCCATACGGTTATCAATGTTGTCCAGTTTGTTTCCAAATCCACCGAACTCTGAGCGTAGCGACCGGATTTCAATTAGCACCGTGCTAATATCACACATGCTATCAGCGCTAGCGGCCTCCCCTTTGTCTTGATCCGTTGTCGAAATATTAGCTTTCGCTGGTTTGGTTTAAATTAAACAAGTTATCTTTGAATGTTGAAAAACTAATTATATGATATTTATCCGTGGTGATCTGGAGAAGGCCATCCATGCCTTTGTGACCTCCAGACTTGACTATTGTAATGCTTTGTATGTTGGTATTAATCAATCCTCCATCTCCCGTTTACAGCTTGTACAGAACTCTGCCGCGCGCTTTTTGACCAACACACGAAAATATGAACACATCACTCCTGTCCTGTCCTCTCTACACTGGCTCCCAGTTCAGTTCAGGATACAGTTCAAGCTGCTCCTGTTTGTTTTCAAAGCTCTGAATGGACTTGCTCCTCTGTACATCTCAGAACTTTTGAAAGCCCATCAGCCCGGCAGAGATTTACGATCTGCCAGTCAACACCTGCTGGAGGTGCCTCGCTCAAGGTACAAACAATGGGGAGACCGGTCATTTTCTGTTGCCGGCCCAAAAGCCTGGAACAGCCTCCCCCTTGAGCTGCGTGCCACCTCTGATCTGACTCTGTTCAAAACCAGACTGAAGACCCACTTGTTCAAAAAAGCTTTCAGTGTGTAACTTTTATTACTTTTGGTATTTTAATATGTAGCATTTTTTATTTCCATTGCCTTTTTATTTCCACTTGTTCAAATAAGCTTCCAGTGTGTAACTTTTATTACTTTTGGTATTTTAATATGTAACATTTTTTATTTCCATTGCCTTTTTATTTCCACTTGTTCAAAAAAGCTTTCAGTGTGTAACTTTTATTACTTGTGTTATTTTAGTGTTATTTTAGTATGTAGCATTTTTTATTTCCATTGCCTTCTTTTATTGCTGTTGTTTTTTATTCTATTTTCACTGATTTATTGTTCCAGTTTATTCATCTTTTTATCCTGTTAAGCACCTTGGTCAATGCAAGGCATTGTAGGAAGGTGCTATACAAATAAAGTTTATTATTATTATTATTATATATTTAGTAAAAAAATCACTGTGGATTTTCCTTCAAAATTGATGGTGTTGAGATACGCAGAGTGAATGAAGTAAGGTTCCTAGGAGTAATTATTGATGATAAACTGTCATGGAAGTAACATATTAACTTTGTAAGAACTAAAATATCTAAGTCCATGGCAGTACTGTATAAAGTAAGGGACTTGCTGAATGTTAAAGCTTTGTGTTTGCTGTACAATACAATTATTGTGCCACATTTAATTTACTGTGTTGGTGTTTGGGGCACTGCTTGTAAAACTGTAACCCAGTCTATTTACATTTTACAAAAAAGAGCTGTAAGAATTGTCTCAAGAAAACATTATTGTCATCCTTCAAGTATTTTGTTTTATCAACTGAAATTAGTTAAAGGGGACCAAAGATGCAAAATTCACTTTTTAATGTTTTTTTTAACTCAACTTTGGGTATGTAATTCTCAAAAAAACAGTCCTAGGACGAAAAAAATGCACCCAGTGGTATATTTACTCTAAGTATATTTATTTTTCAGGGATATTAAATGTCTAGATTTCAAATCCTGGCGCTTGTGATGTCACAAGCCGTAGGACAACCCACCCCAACCTGAGTCCAGCCCCTCACCTAGCAACCCCTGGTGATGCTCCACCCACTTCAGTATAAAAGACATTGTAATAAACCTATAGGCCGTTTGTGTAATTAAACACTTACGAGGTCAGTTTACTGACTTACCTATAGTTTGGATGAAAGATCCGAGCAGATTTTATCTACACAAATCTACCATCAGTTTCACGGGGTCTCAACTTTTTCAGATTTAATCAATAAATCGGTGATGTGATTAGCCA
Source organism: Garcialebias charrua (assembly GCA_038048925.1). Taxonomy (NCBI): domain Eukaryota; kingdom Metazoa; phylum Chordata; class Actinopteri; order Cyprinodontiformes; family Rivulidae; genus Garcialebias; species Garcialebias charrua. Next base: position 19,403 of record JBBPBX010032327.1, on the reverse strand, counting down.
GAAATGTAACTTCACAAGAGACTTCAACTTATGTTGGTCTACCAGAAAATAGACCTTTTATCTATGAAAGTACATTAAACATTTGTATCGATATTAGCTCTGATTTACTAACTACGTTGACAAGAATTCAAATTAAAACAAACAGACAGTTAGGAACTTTTCTGTTGGTACATTTACTTGACAGATTAATAGCTTATGAAAAATAAGAAATAGGAGGAAGAAGATGAAAGCTAAGTTAACTGAAGTTGATTATTTTGAACCAACCAGGGTGGCAGCCTTTCCCAAACAGGTCCAGCTGTACTTCCGACACGTGCAGCATACAAACAAGCCTCTTTACCTGGTGACGATACGTCCCTTGGAGGTGAGGACTGAGAAGTTTGTGGACACTACCGGACTGTGTGGTCCAGCTCAGGTCCAGTCGACTTCGTGCGTGTATGGCTGGATCAGACGAGCGGGAGCACGCTTTCACCGGCAGGAACAGAGCCAATCGCACTGACTGATTTTCAAAATAAAACTTCCGAAAACAAATTCTTTCAGAAATGAATGTTTCGAGGCACAGCAAGGCTTTGCCGTGACTCCAGCTGAGACGTGGGTCTAGTTGACACAATGACCGGAACGTCTCCAGCTTTCTCAGAGGAGGCAACCAGTTGAGTTAGTTCTCTCCAAAGCACTAAAGGGAAAAGCGGAAGTCTCCCTTTATATGGGAGGCGGGGTCTTCCCCACCTCCTTAATGACTACTGGCTGGTTTTAACAAAATAAGAGATGGGTTTTCATCTCATAGGCAGAAAGTCTCTTGACGGAGACAGGAAAACTGTTTACATAGACGGCCAGATGGACTGGCCTGTTGAGTCTATCTTGAAGACAAAACAAAAAGGAAGTAACAGCTTTTTCCCTGACTCACAGTCTTAGATTCAGAGCACACTTTGTATTGAAGAATAAACCAGCATAAAGGTCAAACTCATGCAAGTAACAGATCATCATTGAAATGACAAAAATATACTGTTGATCAATTCTGAATTAACACACATTAAAGAGAAAGTTCAATCTGATTAATTAGTGTCCATTAATTCATAATAATTGTTAACCAAAATAGTGTCCACTTGTCTCCTTGAGAGTTTCAAGAAGGTGTAACACTGAGAGTTTCAGAGAGATGTGGAGAGGCCCACATCCCATACGGACATGAGGGTGCTATATCTCTACAGTCCCCCTTTTTGGAAATCATCGCCTGTCCTTGGAGATGAGTTCCAACACGAAAGGATATCCCCGAATGTCTCTGACCTCTATGTAATCCAGCAAGTGGAAAAAAAAGTCAAAAAAAGTTCAAACTTATACTCCCATAATGTTTTTGGAAATTCCATATTGTTCGTAGGTAATCCCATTGCGGTAAGCTTTCAATCCTTTGGAAAACATAGTCTGTTAACCCATGGAAAACTGAGTCTGTGATCCGCTCATTCTCAATCAGTTCATCTGGACAATTTCTTTTTAGTAGAAACGTTTCACCCTCACTCCAGAGGGCTTCGTCAGTCAGAACAGTCCAAAGCAAACTGAAGCTACCCCACCAAGTAAACAACTTAAGTGGACTTTTGGACTGCTCTGACTGACAAAGCCCTCTGGAATGAGGGTGAAACGTTTCTACTAAAAAGAAATTGTCCAGATGAACTGATTGAGAATGAGCGGATTTGATACCTGGACTATTGAGAATGAACTTTCTGAGTCTGTGATCCTTTGGAAAACAAAGTCTTATAATCCACAACGGTACTTCCACAACGATGGCTGAGAACTGATGAGCCTGCAGCTCTTACTGAACTGTCTCCTCCTGGTTGCTGCTATTTAACTGCCTGCGCCTGTCTGGTCAGAAAGGAGGAGGAATAGCAGTAGTTTTTAAAAATGATTTTAAATGTCGGCAGATCTGGCTGCAGTCTTACACAAGTTTTGAACACTGCTCATTTTAAATTGGCCGCTCTCATGTCATCTTGTGTGTCGTCATCTATCAATCACCCAAGAACAATAAGGATTTTATAAATGACTTTTCAGAATTTCTGGCCGACATCTTACCCAAATATGACTTTGTTCTTTTTCTTGGTGATTTTAATATCCGCTCGGACTGTCCTGAAGAGCCCATCTCCAGGAGCTTTTTAAACGTTATTGACTCTTTTAATTTTGTATAGTCCGTGTCCATTTCCACTCATCCACTCGGGCATACACTGGACTTGGTCCTGTCCCACGGTCTAGAGGTGTCTAATTTGGACATATGTGACGATGTGTTTTCGGATCATAAGCCGATCATTTTTGACATTCCAACACACTATCCAGTTCATGTGCGCGCTCCTCCTCAGCCCTGTCGCATGTCTAACTCCTCCTCTCCAGCCCTGTTCTCCTCCATTTTTCTTGGTCTCTACGAGGAGAACTCTGAGGACTCTCTTTGTTTAAATATTGATGAACTGGTTTCCAACTTCCACTCTGTTTGTTCACAAACACTGGACACGATCACACCTTTGAAGAGCCGGTGCACCAGACCTGCTCCCGAGCCTTGGCTGAGTGATGTCACGCACGCTACCAGGCGTGCGTGCAGGAAAGCAGAGCGGAGGTGGAAAAAGGACAAGCTACATGTTTCTTTTGATATTTTCAAAGAGAGCCTGTTACATTATCAAAACACTGTAAAAGCTGAGAAGAACAAATATCTCTCAGGCATCATTTCTTCTAATTGTAACAACTCAAGAGTTCTGTTCAAAACCATAGACATGGTTCTCAATGCTCCTAACGCCAAAAATACACTGCATGCGCTCCGCTCCGCTCCGCAGGTCGCAGGTGAGCGCATCAAACTCCAGTTTCCACTACCTCCGCTCTGCTCAGGTCCGCCTGCATGCGCCGCTCCTAGACGCATGCGCGGAAATTGCAAGATCGCGCGATAAATCAAGTGATAAATAAGGAAGTCAGAACAAAACAATTCATTCGGTGGAAGAAGGAGAACAACAGTAGAGACTGCCTCGCTGTTTGATTGTTTTTTGCATTGAGATATTTTCAGGACATTTGCTCTGTAATGGGTGAGTGTTGTAGATCATTCAAAGAAGTACATTTTTGCTTATTTGTGTGCATTTAAATTTAATCGTATACATTTAATTACCTAATGTTGTAATGTGTGCAAAATATGCATTTTCTCAAAATATAATCAATTAATGCTTTATCAATGTAACATTGTAATGAACTGTCTGAAATATAATCATAAATAAACATTTTGAAACATGTTTAGAGCAGTAGCCAAAAAAAAAAAATCAGAGGAAAAACGCATTAAAATGTAGAATTTTTCCCAGTGAGCTATGTTTGTTCTTATTTCATCATGAAAAATACTAATATAAAATTATTATTTGAGGTTTCCTCTTTATATTGACATAAAAATTACTCAAATTTACATAAAATCATGATTCAGATCAAACTGTAACATATTATTTTTACAAAATTTGACTTGATACTCATTTTGATGAAATGGGTCACACACATATATGTCCAATGTGAACACGTGTTCGTATGTAATTTCTAATTTCTGTTTATTTTACAGCTTACATTAACCGGAGAAGAACATGGGCTTT